>VDFB02210518.1:116429-196449 GCA_007258455.2 Sequoia sempervirens | reverse complement strand
TTTGAGTTTGAAGAGTCTTGGGTGGCTAATCGGACACATTATATGTAAAAGGGATACTACCCAACCAGTCTTCCATTTCATAACAGTAGATATTACCATTGTAAGGCACCAGGTATGTATTAATTGAGGGTGTATTATTTAAGAGAAACTATGATGGTGTACTGCTTTGATTTCTCAACAAGCTACAGGCAAAAAGAGTTCTAAATGAATTCCATCACAACCCAAAGGGTGGACACTTCTCTACCAAGAATACTGCTTTAAAGATAATACGAGTAGGATATTATTGTCCCTCTATGTTTTTTGAAGTACATCATGTGGTGTAAAAGTGTACCTAGTGCCAATATTTTGTCAGCAAAAGAGAGAATGCAACTCTACCCCTAAGCCCAATTGTAACCAAGGAAGCTTTTTCTCAATGGGGTCTAGATTTTATTAGAATGATAAATCCTATTTCCAGTGCTAGACACAAGTGGATCCTCATGGAAATTGACTACTTCACAAGGTGGATGGAGGAAGTAGCCCTAAAAAATACCACAACACGAGTAATTGTTAATTTCCTTGAAGATCTAGTAGCCAGATTTGGCCCTCCCAAGACCATCATATCCAACAATGCCTGAGCTTTTGTAGGATCAATAATGTCAAATTTTGCTATCAGACATGGGATTTTCCTCAATACTTCACCAAATTACTACCCACAAGGGAACGGGTTAGCAAAATCAACCAACCAAAACCTAATTAGGTTAATCAAGTGTATTGGGTCAAAATGACAAAGGGATTGACACAAACATCTATGAGCTACTCTGTGGGTGGATTGAATTACTCCCAAGAAAATTTTGAAGACTCCCCCCTATGAATTGGTGTGCAGAAAAGAGGTAGTGCTACCTATCTCCATAGAGATCCCTACCTTAAAACTACTGAAAGCCCTAGAAATTGAGGAAAGTGACAGAATGGAAGTATAGCTAGCAGAGCTCATAAAGCTAGAAGAAGATGGAGAAAAGGCCTATGACTCCATGATAAACCATCAAAAAATAGTGAAATTTTGGGTCGACAAAAATACTTCTAACCCAGAATTCAAAGAAGGGAGCTTAGTGCTAAAGTACGAAAAGTGTACTACAAAACCAGGACGACACAAAAAATTTGAAGCGTTATGCAAAGGACCCTTGTGAATTAGCATGTGCAAGGAAAAGAATGTGTACGAACTTGAAGACATGGAGGGAAATTCTTTAGATATACCAGTAAATGATATTTATCTAAAGATATTCCATTAAAATATTTAGTTCTTTAAAAAATTTAATAGTTATGTACCATGTGTAATTTTTTTGTAAATACATTCTAATTTTGAGAATAAGCCATATGAGAAGAACACTAAAGAAATGAAAGGTTGTATTATATATTATATTAATTGAAAATTTACAATATAATGCATAGCCCAAGGCTCAGATTTAAACATGAAAATCTCTTGAGCAAAGCCTAAAAGAAGTAGTGAGCAAAAAGAAGCAAAAGGGAGGCAACACACAAAAAATAGTAAAGTAAAGCCTCCATCCATTGCAGTCAAAGGAAATGGATCATTATCTGGTTTTTCTTCTTCTTTTCTTCATCTTACAAGTTGCAAAAAGGGGTTCAACACACAACACATGTGGGCCAAACAATGCAGACCTAGGGTCTACTCGCCGTGACTCTGCACCAGAAAGTTGAAGTGCTTCCTCTAGGAGACTCCCAGAACATGCTCCACACCATACTCCCATAGTAGAAATGTGGCTGATGGTTGAGAAGAGCATCAATGCATCTCAATTTCCATGGTGTGAAAGTCAGAAAGGAAGGGAAACCAGGGTATGTCTATTCAAAAGTCCACATGCTTGCGAAGATCCATGGCACTCAGTATACTAATTCTGGGGATAGCCACTTGTACTACCTCTCCAAGCCCCTCCATCAGTGAAGTGTCAAACATCTAGTGGCACACCTCAATTATCATGGGTTTGGACACATTTAGGTCCAACAGTGAGGCCACGAAGTGGGAAAGAATGTTGTAGTTGCTCCAGAGCTAGTTTTCATCATTAATGAAGTCCTAGCCAACTACCCACTTGAACGCAAACATTATGAGGCGGGTGCATTTCTTCACCAGATGCTTAATTTAGTCACTAGTGACCTCTTTTGAAAAGCAATATTGTGGCCTCTGTGGGAGGTGTCGAATGGGAGTGCCTAAGCTAGTAGACATTCTAATAAGTAGTGAATTATGGTGGAATGGGAATAAGTGGAGAGCTTACTAAAATTAAGAGACTATATTTTTGAATGAATGTTACAAAAGGTGGCATAGTTATATATAGAAAGGTGAGCTAGCGAACTCAACCAACAAAAGGTCTATTTTTGGTCAGACGACAATGGGAGAATTTGAAGGAAAAATGGAGAAGGATAGATAAATCATATGGATAATCTGAAAAAATGGCTTGAGAAATAAATTTGAGCATTGGGAATAAATGCTCTTATATGTTGATGTTTAACATGTGTCCTTTTCCATCATCAGCACCAGCAAGCTAATTAATGAGAAAAGACATGGATTAACACGCTAAACTCTGATGAATTAATGGAAACATATTTTCAAGAGTACCTTGTATCACCTGAACATGTTTCATATGACAAAAAATACGCTTTTCGATGCAATAAGTTCATTTGTAAAAAATGCAATGAAGAGAATGCACTAATTCCATTCTCATGACATTCTCGACATTCCCAAGGGATACAGATCTCAAATACACACATATCACCTCAGTGGCAGCATTTAATAGACCAACGGTAACAACATAGCATTAATTGCATGTACGTGTAAGAGAATTAATTGCACTCAAAAGTAGATTTCTCTAAAGAAGCAAAAGGAAAGTCATCATTATCGCTAGAGAGCTCTCTACAACATTTTTGTACAACCATGACAGAAGCATTGACCTATGGTAGACAAGTCATAGTTTCAAATAGAAGACCTAGTTATGTTGATTTTTTTCGGTGCAACTCATTTGCCAACACCCCAGCAGTAGAAGAGTGGCCATTTGAGCACTGTAGAAAGGTTCAACCTAATAAACACATCCAAATAGAGGTGGTTCAAGACATCACTAACAATTTTTTCAACCCTTAGTTATTGGCTAACCCTAAAAAACCTTAGGGAAGGTGTGTTTTAGAGGATGTTGCAGCATTAACCATCAGAGGGTTTTTCGTTTTGACTCTAGAATAGTGGCTTGCCATAGTTTATGTATCCTACTATACACCCATGCTCGGAGTTGGTTGACGCATGTGAATTTTTTTTAACAAAAATACAAAGGTCATTGAGGGTTGAGGGGTCAATATTACCATTTCTACCAAAGTTATATAGGATATGTTGTGTATCCCTACAAGTTGGGGTGTTGAGATTTTTGATGAAGAGTGGATGGATGCCCTAGGGGAAGACATGTTTAGGAATTTTTTTTTTACAAAGATGAGACAAAGGAAAGACCATAGAGAGGGCAGATTCAATGGCCTCTTTCACGCAAGAAATTAAAGGACACGCAGCCTATGTTCTCAATGTTGGCCTAGGTTTTCGGCCTCAATGATGATGAAGAGGTTAATCCTTTCCAGTTTTCCCTAGCTCTTGCACTTAAAAGGGAAAGAAGCCAGAGGTACTATGATTTTTCTGAAGTAATAGCTAGGAACTTGAAGGAACAACTGAAGAACTACAGTACTGAGTCTAAATTTAGGTATTTTTCTATCCTTGCTCATTTGGTTTTACATAAATTTTTTGAGTGGCTAGGGAGGAATGTACCAGTATCTAGGCTAGATGAAAGGGGTTTTCTCCAACTAGTTTCTATATGGACCCCTATGCTTTTGAGGATAGAGGATTATTATCGGTTTGCAGACAAGTTTCTAAGGCTAGTGCTCCAGGATTTTTTGCCTCGCCCCATTGGCTGTTTCTCTCAAGAGGTTATACAATGGATAGAAGATCTTCCAACCCCATTTGATTATTTCCTAGGTGAGGATTTTACATTTATCAAATTTCATAGCTTTCTTAGGGAGGCTTTCTGACTCCCCAGATTTGTAATAGCCAAGTTCTTTGCATTGGAGGCATGCCATCAAGTAACCGTCATTGATAGGATTTATGGCACTAGGAGGAACAAAACAAAGTTTTAGGTTCTTCCTCTCATGATTACTAAGATTCAGGTAATACTAAATAAGAGGAAGGATGAGGAAAAGATCACAAATTTATTGGTGACCTTGAGCTTGGTCCTCATTTATGACAAGTAGAATTATAACCTGAATGTATTTTATAGTTTGAAACATGAGGTTCAAGAGTATTTCTAGAGAAGGAGGAACTCATGTTGAGAAAGTGCAAAGATATACATTGACCTGGCTTGCATTCTAGAAGAGAGGCCAAAATAGTTAAGTTTCTACGAGCCATAGGTGGAGTATTAGAGGAATCTCCTGATGGGAAAATATCTCAATGTGTAGTTGAAGCATAGGGGATGGTCGGAAAGGAAAACAGTAGACTTCTGGAGATTCCAATAAGAGATGAGGTGCCCAGGTAACCCGTTCGGTAACTTTAAACTACTGGGTATGTACAAGATCATGATGGGCCAAAAAGTGGCAATATGATGGGTATTGGTAGGGTATGTGGTGAGAACTTTTTACCCAAATTGATTAAATGAAAAGGGTTTTCAGAGATTCTTGGCTTTCAACCAATATAAATTATGCTTTTGCTGAATTTAATAAATAATTATTATTCATTTTCTATTTGAATTATGACTAAAGTGTTGATTGATAGGTTGATTGAAAAACATCTATAACAAAATCGTGACATCACATTTTATGCTTAATACTATAGGATTAAAAAAGGAAAATTGAATTTCATGAAGTTTTGACCAAGTTAAAGTTAATTGACGTGTGAGTTTTTATATTTTAAAAGTTGTAAAAAAAATATAATTAATTATTTACTTAGAAATTACAAAAAAATATGCATCACATTCGGACATGAGTCCTCTACTTATGTCTAAAATCTTACAAAAAATATTATCATTTTATTGTGGTTAGGGTGGTCAAACAGACACCTACTTCTAATTTTTTCCCTGAAATTTAAATACTACCGCATTGAAATTCCAAATTTTCACCAAATAGATTTTTTTTTTAAATAAACATAGTAGTTTAAAAACTACATTCAATTTTCTATAGATTCTATTCTTATATATTTTTGAAATAATATAGATAACTTATTCAAATTTTTATGTCAAGTTGCCTAAGTCTAATTTTTTTGAATTTTTTACCACTTAAGGGCCTAGTTTTTCCATGATGACCTGCACATACCCTACTTGATGATGAATTTAAGGAGTTATATGATAAAGAAGTTGATTTTGACAACACTAATCCCAAGACGAGCCATGAAATTGATGAGGAACAAGTTCCACCTCAGGCTTCTAGACCTTGGGAATCTGACAGTTGGAGAGACTTGAGGCAAAGGGATTCATAGGTTTCGTCCACCACTAGTGGCTGAAGTAAAGGAAAAAGGACCTGACTCTCTCCAAGAGGATCTCTTGTGGCTACTGAAGGCCAAGTTTCATAAGGATCTATTGCTAGAGGATTAGAATGTGCTAGTTCTGGTCATACAAAGCGAAGAAGGATCCAAGATATGGGTGCCCCTGATGTGCTGATCTGATAAGAAGTGGAGTCTATCCTACAAAATGTTTCATCCACTATGGCTCAGGTAAGTTTTTCTCCCCCTCTTCTTCCTATTTATGCATCTTTGGTCAATCGCTTACCTCCTCCCATGGAAAGGAATCCTCCATCCTCAGACCCTGAACTAGTAATTCTGAATGTGCCCCTACCATTTTTAATGAACCTACTGAAACCACCCCATGCACTGAAGGAGCATCATCCACGACGGTTGTTTTTGTGTCTTTAATCACCCTATCAAGGGCTCCCATTGAAACGACTGATACCACTGCTCTACCCATCACTCGTGGACCATCTACTTCTGGGAAGGCACCTTTCCATCAACCTATTTCTGTGTTTACTCCTATTAGATTTTCCCTTGCTCATTTTGGAGTTCCACCCTTTCCCATGTGAACCGTAGATTTTTGCGTAGGATTTATAATATACTCTTGCACTCTTAGGATGTTTCACCTAAAAGGAGAGAGATAAACTCCACTCAAAAGTCTAGGTGGTTCACACAAATTAAGATGTGTATGATGTTATTAAGGATAAATGAGATGATCTTGATGCAACTAAGCTAATTAATTGATTGATTACGAATGAAAAACCTAAGAAACAAGTGATGTTTGAAAAAACATTGTGTATTCCATAAAAACCTAGAAATGAATGCAAACTATAACAAAACTTGATAAAATTGAAAGTGTGCACCTAGAATACGGATGGAGACTAGAAATGATATTTGAAATGCTACTGATGCTGATTTTTAGGTCTGGTGGGACTCATTTGCCATTCTGGATTAATCAATCCCAGTTCTGCAAAACTGAGCCAGAACTTGTTTCTGACAAAAGGGTATCTAAAAATGCAAAAAACTCAAAATTGACCTCTAAGTGGGACTCATTCACCACTGATGGTGAATGAATCCACTTTTGAATTTCTAAATATTCAAAGTTGGAATCTAGAGCTCTCAGTCTGCACTTTGATTCCCTATGTGTCTACTTCTGAAACTCTGATTTCTGAACCTAAAAATAGAGTTTTTGTTGATATTTTAACTTGTTGAATGAAGAGAATACTTGAGCAACCTTACAACTTGATTCTTAATTATTTCCAAGCTTCCCAAAGACCTAAATCTGCAAATACACAAGATAAGAGAGAGAAATGGTGAATGTTAGGGCATGGCAAACCCCTTTTAGGTAATTAAACCAAAATGATGAAAGAATGTAATGAAACATGCAACAATGGAGTTGATTATTACCATGATGTTTGATCTTGAAATTATATAGTAAAACATGAAAAATCTACCCTTGAATGTCTGAAAATTGATATCTTGGAGACTTGAAATGAAAAAACCTTAAGTTGCTTGACTTGAGATAGAAGATTGGTGGATGAATGAATGATAAGAGATGTGAATTAGGGTTAAAAGACTTATATTTATAGGAAATTCACCTACGTCACCCATTAATACCTCATCATAGGCTGACATGAAGTATAATTAAACTTAAATTTCACTTTTTTCCTGTTCAAAGGTCAAAGATGAGCCAGATGGAACTCATTTTCCACCCATGGTGAATGGGTTCCACCTAGATGGGACTGATTCACCATGGATGGTGAATGGGTTCCATAAGGGCCATTTTGATAGTTAAGAAGCTAGGGGATAAAGAAATAAGGTTTAAAATGCAACTTTGTTGGGTATTTGATAAATTTAAGCCTCAAGATGCAAAATATGGGTTAATAGGGGCCTATTAATGATGATACAAAGGTAAATTAGGGCTTGGGACACATAATTCAATGTGAAAGTGTAATTAAATATACTTTACAACACTAAAATGAGGTCCACATAGCCTAGAAAGGCACAAGAACTAGTGTCAATGTGTAAATCACACTACAACACTACTTTACAGTTAAGTTTATCTTGCAAGCCTCTAGATTGATGTGAGGATGTATTTAAACACATTTTATAATGTTGAATTAGGGAGAAATAGGTTCATTATGTCTAGAAAAATGTGAAATTCCATTACAAGACTTTACAACACCTTTACAAGATGTTAAAATCATGTTAGTCAATTTGCAAGGGTCCAAGACCTATTGTGGATGCATAAAATTCCTCACAACACCTAAATCAAGGCCTTATTAAGTCTAATTATCATGAATTATTCCCATGTCAAGCAAGAGGTACTTTTTTCTACGGTACACCATGATTAGGCTGCCTTTTGTGTCCCCTCATGCTCACACATCCGAAGTTTCCCCTACTGTCACCCTTTTTTAGACTTCCCCTGGTGGTTCCATTGTAGCACATAGCGTCAATGTCCCTCAGACTCTTCAGGGTCATTTTGATGCTACCAAATAGGCCTGGAAGGCCAAGAAGCAGCAAATATTGTTGAAGAATTTTGAGAAGCCTACTACAAAGAAGATTTAAGCCTACTTCAATGAAGAGTGGAACTCTTTTCTTATTACTACCATGAAGTTGCTCGTTTCCAAGCTCGAAGGGAAAATGTAGATGGAGGATTATGACATTCTTTCCCTAGGCCTAAACTTGAATGATACTCGCCCACGTGACAAAGTGGTCCTAGCTAAAGCAACTCAAAAGTTGGTATATGTTGACTATGAGAGGCTAGACATAAAATTAAAGAAGTGAGAAGTAGAGTTGGAAAATGTAAAAGAAATAGTAAGTAGATTGCAAAATGAGATTCAATCCAAAGAAGCTAAAGTAACCCACATAAGGAAAATTCAAGGCTAGCAAGGAGACGCGTCTAAGTTGCTTGCAGAAGCTTAGAGTGAATAGGTTTAGCTTCGTGTTGAAATTGAAAATATGAAAAAGATAGCTAAATGATGCTCAATCTTGAACTTATGATGATCTTCAAAGGATCCAGGTAGAAGTAGAAGAGTCAAAACAAGAAGTTAAAAGACTAAGCTCAAAATTGGAAAATTCCCTTCAGGAAAAAAGTCAAATGGAAGAAAGCAAGAAGGCAAGAGAGGCCCAATTTAACCAAGGGTTAGCTATTGCACGAGGATCTTGAGCCCTCCCAATAATGAAGAGGATGACATCAACACATTGGGAGTCAATCATAGCTGGTATTGCCATTCTTGGGCCCACTTTACAATTTCTAAGAGATGTTTAGGAATTGAATGCCAAGGTTGGTCTGATGGCCAATCACTTTATGCAGAAATGTTCACCCTGAGTGGTGGATTCACAAAGTTTCATTTCCAAGTTGTGCATCGCCACTGACTAGGTCTTGGAAATAATGGGGATTCCTGATCAGCAGATCACCTCCATCAAAGCTAATGAGATCATCAATTGTCACAGGGTTGTGACAAAATGTAAAGAGTGCGAGACGATGCTAAATAAGTGGGTCATCGAGATCAAGAAGGACTTCGACATCTTAGTTACTTATGGGTTGCATCCTTTTCTTTCACCAGATGAAGATGCACTGACAATGGAGTAGGTCACTGATGCAATCCAACACAAAATCTAGACCTCTACGGAACTCCCAGTTTCTAGTGCAACGCTCATGGAGGATGATGTTGAGCATGAGGTCTATCCTCTTTCTCGACTCTATTATCACCTAGGAGTGGTTTCTTCCAGATGGGTATTCATCTCTTTTAAAGGGACTTTCAATCTTGAGCAAGCATATAGGAAGATCTGAACCCTCATCCTATGAACTAATGTAGACTAGGAGGCTCAGCATTTTGCTTTCATCAAACTCCAAGAACAACCAAAGGCCTAGGCTCATGCCTTTGCAAGTGAAGACCCCCTATGAGTAGCCAGAACTGTTAAGTGTTTTTTACTTAATTGTTTATATTTTTTACTTTAAAAAAAAATTAGTTTTGGGTGTTCCCGCACTCAAGTAGAGTTATTGAAAAGGTGTATAATGCGCCACGTGGTGGCTGCGTAGATTTCATCTTTCATCTTCCTTTTAGGAGAGAGTTTGGAACACGTGTTGGCTCATCGGGGATTTTCTAGGGAGCTATATTCATGAGCTCAAAAGTGTCCGCCTTTTTGACACATCACCTCTTAGTTGCGAGCTGATTGTGTTTCCTATAGAGTGATATCTTTTGGGGAGTTTGTTAGAGATGGATAGCCTTTTTATTTTCTTGGTTTTCAGGATGGAAGCTTTGAGTTGGTGCCTTTGGATGATGTGATTGGTCAACTGGAAAAAAATTTCAGGCTATTGTTCTTAGGATTTGATCATCTACATGCCTCTATCTTTGCTAAATATCTAGAAAAAATAAATGCAACAACTAAGAATTGATGAGCAAAGATCGTTGTAACCTAACCAAAGATCTATGATTGGATCATGTGCCATTAACTATCAACACCTAACAGTATTGACTTTTGTGTTGAGGTGGTGTTTTCTTTTTTTGCAGCTATAAAAGGAAGGCGACAACACAATAAGGGGTTGGATTCCACGTTTTAGCTTCCTTGGCTAAGGAAAAGTTTCTTTAGTTTTCTTAGGATATATAGTTATTTTGAGAAGCATAATTGCAGAGCTACTTATCTCTAGCATGTTATATTTTTTTAGGCTTAAACTATTATCAGATTGGCATCCGACCTTTGTTTTAAACTTCATTTGATATTTAAAGCACAAACTATTGAGGAGAAATTGTTGAGACTATGCATGTATGACCTTTTTCAAGCTTTCTTTCTTTATATTATCGTTTTTACATTTGAAACATTGTCTCTTGCAAGTTTAATCTGAATAGTTTAAGTAGTTGATTTCCATCCTTTATGTTTGCATGGTAGAATAGTGACTTGTGAAAGCTGGATTATGTCATTGGACATCTCTATTTTTCTAAAAGGTTGTTTCTTTACTATATTATACTATATTAGGAGAGAGAGTTTATGCAATTTCTAAACGATCTTTCTATTACTTTGAGAAATCTTTATGTTTGATCGAACCTTAATGAACATTGCTTGCAAGAAGATTTGAAAGTGTGCATTGTGCTTGTTGTTAGCCTTTGTTGTTTGTTCTCTTTCCAAAAATGAAGGGTTGTATCTTTCTGTGTCTAATTATATCAATCATAGGAATGGTTGGGTTTGAAATGTTGTAAAAGCGTTGGTGCATCAGCATTTTCATGTTTTATATTTACATTTCCTTCTACCCTTTTCTCCAAACCCCAAAAGAAGAGTTGGCATTCTATAAAAATCTCGGAGGTATTCAGTGAGGCACAAATTGGTCCCCCACTCACTAAATTTACCATAAGACTATCAGAGAGGCACAAGCTTTAATGATCAACACATAACACACAAAGTGAACTTGAATAGCATGAAGCCTAAAGTAATTATAAAAATAAATTAAATAATTGCTTTAGTACTCATGACACACACATAACTGTTTGTTAAGAATGAAGCAATGCGAAGGCATAAAGGAGATAATCTGATAGGTCTAACAACACTGCTTTATCATTCATACTATTCAAAGGGATTAGACATAATATTGGTGCAGATGCATGACATTGATAGGGTCTTTGAGTGTTGTACCATCTAGTTCTATTAATTTGTAAGTGCTAGACCCATAACTTGTATTGATTATGTAGGGTCCTAACCAATTAGGACTGAATTTTCCTTTTTCAGCGAAGTCCACATTAACATTTTGTTGATTTTCATACAAGACTAAGTCACCCTTATTAAATGTCTAAGGGATGACATGATTATTATGTTTACGTTGTAATTTCTTAGTGTAGGCTTGGAGATGCTCTGGAGCATTAATGTGTTGTTCATTGAGCATCTCAAGCTGGTGTAATCTTTGTTCCTTATAAGTTTCACCATCGATAAAACCTTGAAGAGCAATCCTTAATGTGGGGATTTATAACTCCAAGGGAATAATTGCCTCAGTACCATAGACAAGGTTATAGGGTGTTGTTCCCATAGATAATCTGGTGCTTGTTCGATAGGCCCATAGTGCATACTATAATTGCATTTTCCAATCCTTATGATGTTTATTTATTGTTTTCTTGAGTATTTGTTCAAGATTCTTATTAGTGATTTCAGCTTGACCATTAGATTGTGGGTAGTACAGTGTGGAAAAGCGATGTTGGATATTAAATGTGTCTAGGAATCTCTTTACATCATTTTTCTTAAATGGCATCCCATTGTCTAAAATTAATGCAGAAGGAAGTCCAAAGCGAGCAATACTGTGTTCCAATATGAAATGACATACTACATCAGCAATCATGGATCGAAGAGGAATAGATTCTACCCATTTTCTAAAATAATTTGTTTATGTAATAATAAACGTATGTCCAACAGAGGAAGGTGGTGATATTTTCCCAATTAGATCCAATCCTCACACTGAGAATGGCCAAATAGGGATTTTAGACCGAAGCTCAGAAGTAGGAGCATGAATCAAATTGTTGTGTTCTTGACATTTTTTACATTTCTTTTAACATATGTGAAGCAATATTTTTCCATGTGTCTCCAGTAATATCCCATGTGAACAAGTTTTTGTACTAGAGATTGTCCTCCAAAATGACCTCCACAGGCACCTACATGGGCCTGTTCAAGTGCTACGGTGATTTCAAAGTCCTTAAGACACCTAAGTAAAATGTCGTTAAAGGATCTTCTATATAATACATTGGCAAGGATTATGTATTTGGTTGCTATCTTTCGTAATTGAGTTCAGGTGTTTTTTGTTGTTGGCTTGGGAATGGTACCTTCTTTTAAATAGTTATACATTGTATCATACCATTCACTTGAGTCTTGCTTGGTTGTTGTGAACACTTCTTCTGATTTGTCAGTGATCGAAGGTTTCATGATTGGGTGAATAGTAAACATGAAGTCCTTTGAAGGATCTTGGGGTGATATAAGAGAAGTTGCACTCGCCATTGCATCCGCATGTCAATTATCTTTTCATGGGATGTTGTCAATGGTGAATGATTAAAAATTTTCCAACAAGGTCATTGTGTGATCCTTATATTTTGATAATTTGTCATGTTTTTCTTGGTAGATTCTATTTATTTGTTTGATTACTAATTGTGAATCACCAAATATATTAATATCTTTGACACCCATGATTAAAGAAGCACACAATACAACAATTAACACCTCATATTCAGCTATGTTATTTGTACATAGGAAATTTAATCGATATGACAATTGAATTGGTTTTCCTACAGGTAGAGTTAATATAACCCCAACACCAAAGCCTGTTCTACACTTAAATCCATCAAAATATAATTCCCATGTATGAGCTTCTATTATCAACACATTGTCATTGGGAAAAGAGTCATTGCTAGGTAATGCTAAAGGAGAAGGAGCATTAGCCAAATGGTTGGTTAAGGCTTGACCCTTGATTTCTTTTTGTGAAAAAAAATTCAGGTAAAACTCACTCAACAACATCACCCACTTAGCTAGGCATCCTGATAAGTCAATTTTATTAAAAAAATATTTTTGAGAGGATCAAATTTTGTAATCACTTGTATTTCTGCATTTAGTAAATAGTGTCACAACTTACTAGTAGTGAATACAAGGGCCAAACATTTTTTTTCGATTGGTGTGTATAATTTTTTATAATCTATTAGAGTTCGGCTAATGTAATAAACATGATGTTATTTACCATTGTCATCTTGTTAGCCAATAATGTTGCGAGAGCATGGGATGATGTGGCTATATAAAGGATGAATGGTTTGCTTGGCATAGCGGGTTATAAAATGAGCGAAGTGGCAAGGTATTCCTTCAAACTCTTAAAGGCCTGTTTACAATCCTCATTCCAATCAAATTGCACATCCTTTTTGAGAAGATGTGTGAATGGTAATGTTTGATCAACTAAAGATGCCACAAAATGATGGATGACTTGAATTCTCCCTTGTAATTTGTGCAATTGATAAATATTTCTAGGAGGTGGTATGTTAATTATAGCATCGATTTTCTTTGTGTTCACCTCAATGCCTCTATGAGATATGACAAACCCTAAAAAATTTCCACTATCTACTCCAAAGACACACTTTTTTGGATTTAGTCTCATGTATTTCTACATCCATTCAAAGATCTTCCAAAGGACATTCACATTGTCTTTTCTTGTTAATGATTTAGCTATTATGTCAACCTTGTCTTGCCCTGTTAATGATTTAGCTAAGATGTCATCAACATAATATTCCAAGATTTTATGTATGTAATCATGAAATATTAATGTCATGGCTCATTGATAGGTTGTTCCTTCATTCTTTAATCCAAAAGGAATAATAACCCAACAAAATGTCCCCAAAATGGTTGTAAATGTTGTCTTATATTGATCTTGTGGGTTGATGAAGATTTGATTATATCCTAAAAATCCATCCATGAATGAAAACAAAGCATGTCCTATAGTTGAATCCACTATCATGTCGATATTAGGAAGGGGAAAATTTTCTTTTAAAGATGCTTTATTCAAGCTGTGAAGATCCATACAAATCCTAATACGATTGTCAGGTTTTGCAACTACGACAATGTTTGAGATTCAAGGAGAATAATTGATAGGTCGAATGAAACTAGAATCAAGGAGTTTCTCAAGTTCTCCTTTAACAAGCAAAGCTATTCTAGGGTTCATATTTTGTATCTTTTGTCAAATAGGCTTAGCATTTTCAACAAGGACAATGTTATGTGTCACTATCTTCAGATCAATTCCTGCCATGTCTGAATATTTCCAAGAAAAGAGCTCAAGAAAGTCATGGAGAAAGGTTACAGTATCCTCTTGTTGACCATCATCAAGGCACTTCCCTATCTTGATTATTTTTTCTTTGTTAGTTATATCCATTGGTATATCAATTATATCTCCTAAGGGCAGCACATTTGACTTGGGGAATTCAAGATCATATGGTTCCATGCTTATGTCTTTCTCTATATTTTCATGCTCGATATATTTTTGCTTGGTACTGATCATAGCACAGGTAACTCTTTTCTTTGGAGGAGTAGAAGATAATCCTAATATTTGTTTCAAGGCTTCATCACTTTCAAAGTACTCCCATGATGGTGGTAAATCCATATAAAGTTATTTAGGATGCTTCATGGTGAGATTGGTTCTTTATTTTCATGTGATAGGGTTGATGTTTAGCGATGGTCATTGATTTGATTTTGTTATCTTAGAAAAAAATATCCTAAAACAATATTTGTGTCTTGTGTATTAGGTTCTATAGGAATGTGGATTCCTTGTTCATTATTTACACATCCTTTACAACTATATCCCAATTGTTTCACAAGTTCATAGCCTCTCCAATAAAGTATTTCCATTTCTTTCGGGTTTGGTGGTTGTTGACAATATATCTCATCAAAATTAGTTGTGTAACTTGTATTTTCTTCCAAAGTGGATGAGGTAGATGTGTGTGAAGGTTTGTTTGAATTCTATGTTAGCATAACCATGGGTTGTTCTTTTTTTTCATCTTCTTTACTTATGAAATATTATATACTCTCCCATAAATGAAGGTGTGAATTCCAATGAACCCCAATCATCACCTAGTAATTTGGACTCCATTTCTTCTTCTTGATTGTCATCCTTGGTAGGTTCTATGTTAGATGTTGGAATCAATGTATTTAGATTATTTTTCATTTCTTTTTCAAGTTGTAAGCAACTTTTTTGGATCAAGGTCTATTTCAACTTGATAGACTTTGTTGTTATAGACATACTTCATTATACGATGAAGGGTTGAAGGCACTGTATGCATCTCATGAATACATGGTATTCCCAAAAGAAGATTGTATGAAAGATCATAAGGCATGACATGAATAGGAGTTTGGAAGGTATCCTTTCTTACTATAATAGCTAAGGTAATCACACCAAGTGGTTGCTTTGTGATATTGTCAAATCCCCTAATAAATAAGGAGTCGGGTTTGATTTGTGATTTTTCCACATGCAATTTATCTAAGAGTTTCACACTACACACATTAAGGGTTGATCCATTGTTGACAAGGGTCCTTTATTGAATTGGGCTATTATCATAAAGGCCTCATTTTTCTTCCTTAATTCTAAAGGAGGGAGCTCATGTTGTTGAAATATAATGTCTATGTTAATAGTATTCATTCCTTGTATTAGAGCTTCCATATCATTTGCATTCATGCTAGGAGGAACCACTATTTTTTGCAATGTTGTTGAACAAGCATAGTGTGATAGTTTGGTGAATTTTGAATTAGGTCCCAAAGGGATATCTTTGTAGGAGTATTCTTAAGTTGCTCAACAAGATCATACTCCTTACTATGTGAAGTTAATCAAGGAGCACTAGGCAATACAAGATTAGGAAAAGGTAAGGGTGTTGGGGTTGGTTGTTGTGGTTGCATATTATTTCTAGTGTTGTACGTATGAGCAACATTATTATGACGTAGTTGTAAGACATCATTTTTAGGTGGGTAAAGGGTAAAATCGGGTTGATTTGGAGGTTGAGACTTTTGTAAAGGTGGGTAAAGGATGAGTTGAGGTTGAATTACATTGATTTCTTTTGTTGTAGGTTTCTCACAACAAGCCTTAGTGGATGGCCTTTGTGAGATGAAGCCTTCAAGGGCTTCATCTAACATGTCAAAGTCATCACTACTAAAAGGTTTGAGGGGTAAATTATCTTTAGTTCGTGTAGGTTTTTCATGAAAAACCTTAGTGGATGATCTTAGTGAGATGAAGTCCTAACATATCCAAGTCATCACTACTAAAAGGATTGGATAATATAGTTTTTCTAAATTGAAGCATTGTTTGTATTGTTTTGCTTGATGTTTATTGTTTATTGTTTTCATTTTCTAATGAATTTGATCTAAGTGAACTAGGAACAAATGTTCAAAAATAAGAATTACAAAAATCTAATGCTATCCATAATTGCCATGAATTTAAATAATGTTATTTTTAATGATGTAAATGTAAGAAAAAGTAAATGAACTTAAACAAACAGGTAACTAAGACAAACAAAAGCTTAAAAACTGGAAACTAAATTCTAAAAACAATAGTGCAAAATGTGTACTGGGACTAATTTTCCCAGGGTGGTGAATGAGTCCCAGTAAGGATATTTTTAATTTTTCTGATATTTTTGGTTGGTTTTTATGTGTTCTATGTTGTACAATGAAATTTCAAATGAAAATGCAGAATTTTACCGTGTTTTAATGAAATTAAGTGCAATAATGTAAGTTAAATGAATTCTTTACTAATGCAAATTTTGGAACCCTAGAATGCAAATTAAACAATGTTAGATGCAATACAATGTTGATGCAAGATATTCCTAGGATGTAAATGCTTTTAGAAATATGGTGCTCTAAGTTCAGGTTCACCAAAATAAAATGTATATTTTTGTATATGAGACTCTCTTACACTTCTAGGGTTTTGGACCTAAAAGGAGAGAGATACAAAAACCTTAATGCTTCACTCAAGAACAAACCCTTGAGATTTCAATACAAAGGAGATTGAAATTTTTCAAAGAGGATTGTCCTAAAGGCTGAAAACTGATAAAGGGGTTCACTACTAATGCAAATATTAGAAAATGCAAAATGTTTAAAAAACACACTATGATATGCGAAAAGGCCTAAATGGTCTATAAAATATTTTGAAAATGCAATCAAAATAGAATAGAAATATGTAAAATTAAATGGTGTGCACCTAGAAATCTGAGGATAACTGTAAGTAGCTGGGTATGTGCAGGATCATCATGGAAAAAATAGGCCCTTAAGTGGCAAAAAATTCAAAAAAATCAGAGTTAGCCAACTTGATGTAAAAATTTGAATAAGTTATCTATATTATTTCAAAAATATGTAAGAATAGAATCTGTAGAAAATTGAATGTAGTTTCTAAACTATAAGGTTTATTTTAAAAAAAAAAAATCTATTTGGTGAAAATTTTAAATTTCAATGCAGTAGTACTAAAATTTTAGGGAAAAAAAAGTAGGTGTCTGTCTGACCACCCTAACCACAATAAAATGATAATATTTTTTTATAATATTTTAGATATAAGTAGAGGACTCTTGTCTGGATGTGATGCATATTTTTTTGTAATTTTTTTCCAATTAAATAATTAATTATGATTTTTTATTACAAATTTTAAAAAATATAAAAACTTGTATGTGACCACCTTATCTTGGTAAAAATTCATGAAATTCAAAATTTATTTTTCTAATCCTATAGTATGCTGAAGCATAGAATGTGATGCATGTTTTAGATTCAAAAATGTGATACCATTTCAAATCTATAGATGTTTTTCAATCATCCTATCAATCAGGACTTTAGTCATAATTCAAATAGAAAATGAATAATAATTATTTATTAAATTCAAAGTAAAACAAAATTTATATTGGTGGAAAGCTGAGAATTTCCTTTAAAAACCCTTTTTGTTTCATCAATTTTGGGTAAAAAAAAGTCGCTAGCCACATACCCTACACATACCCATAATATTGCTACTTTTTGGCCCATCATGATCCTGCACATACCCAGCTTTTAAAATCTAGAAATGTTGACTTTTTGACCAACTAGGACTCATTCGCCAACCTGGGCGAATCAGTCCCAGGTCAGGGTTTCTACCCAGAAAGTTGTTTCGGGGAAAAGGGTATTGGAATCTGCAAACTAATTTGGATAACACCTTCAGTGGGACTCATTCAACAATAATGGTGAATCAATCTTGTTTCATTTTTTTAGAAACTAGAAACTTTAATATGTACTCCAACACCTGCACTTTCTTTCCAAGCTGGGTTCCAAATCAAAATCTACGAAAACACTTGCAAAATAAAATATAATTGGATTTTCTAATGGAAAGTTTTCCTTAGTCAAACCCCTATTTTGGTAATTAAACCTTGAAAGATATAATGAAATGTGCATGTAAACCCTAGCCTTAAGTGTTTCTAAGATAAGGAAATCTGAAACATATTGAAATCCTATTCTAATATGAAAGAACAAGATGCATGAATGAAACTTGAATAAAGCAAGACTAAGCCTAGGAGACCCTAAATCACCTCAAATGAATCTCAATGATATGCAAACCTTCCTTAGGTTGAAAGTTGGAAGACAATGGAACATGGGATCACTTAGAAAACAAGTCCTTAGGCTTGGCTTGATGGCTAGTTGCACATCCCCAACCTAGAATTCCTCATGATTCACCATAGGCATCCATGATCAACTCTTGAAAAAGTTAGAGCTTGAATAAAAGTGAGCTTGAAGACCTCCGAAAATCCTTGAATGATGCTCCAAAGCTTCAACTTTGCTGCAAATAGACTTGTGAATCTTCTTGTGAAAGATTCTCAATATTTGAATCTTGAATTTGCTTACTTAGGTTTCTTAGTTCCCTTGAAAATAACCTAAAAACTTATATTTATAAGAAATAACACCTAATTGATCATTATTTAGACCTCAAAGACCGACATCCACTAGAAATTTGAATTAAGTTAGTGAATTTCCCGCTCAAACTTGAAAAATGCCCCAAAACGGACTCATTTGCTACTCTTGGTGAATGGGTCCCACCAAAGGGGACTCATTCACCCAAGGTGGTGAATGGGTCCCACCTAATATTTTTGAGGTGGGTTTTAGGATTTAAATGTTTTAAATGATGTTTATCAAGATTTTATATGATTTTTAAAGAGTAATTAATGCGAGGGTGCCAAAATAGGTCCAAATTAAGTGTGAAATTGCCTCTTTCTTCAAGAGTGTACAATTTTCTACGCTATAGGAGATAGTACAATTCCTTTCCTAATTTGGACCTTTTTTGGTACCCTTGCATTAATTACCCTTTAAATCATTATTAATAGGCCCCTAAGACCCATTATTTTAGATCTTGAGGCTTATTTCAACTAAAACCTTGAAAAATCACCTAAAACATAAAAAATATTGAAAACCCACCATGAAAAATCTAAGGTGGGACTCATTTGCCACCTTGGACGAATGAGTCCCCCTAGGTGGGACCCATTCACCACCTTGGGTGAATGAGTCCCATTTGGGGCTTTTTAATTCAAATTTTTGGTTGATGTCGGCCTTTCAGATCTAAATAATGTTAAATTAGGTGTTGATGCCTATATAAACAAGTTCCTAAGTCATTATTTCATCTAAAAAAACATTTTCAAGAGCAATTTCAAGATCCAAGCATTCAAAGTCTTCAAGCATTCTTTCACAAGAGCATTCAAGTTTCAAAAGCAAGCAAAGTTGAAGCCTTAGATCAGCATTAAAGTGTTTTTACAGGTCTTCAAGCTCACTTTCATTCAAGATCTAGCATTTTCAAGGGTTGATCATGGTTTTCTATGGTGAATCATGATGGATTCTAGGTTGGGGAGATGCAACTAGCCATCAAGCCAAGCCTAATGACTTATTTCCTAAGTGATTCCATCCTCCATTATCACTCTACATTTGACCTAAGGAAGGTACAAGCATTATTGAGGCTCGTTTGGGTGATTAGAGATCTCTCAAAGTAATTCATTCATTGTCATATTTCATTCATGCATTTCATTCTTACACATTGGAATAGGGTTGCATTATGCTTCAAATTTCCTATTCTTAGACACACTTAAGGCTAGGGTTTATGTTCAAATTTACATTCAGGTTTCATTGTTTCTATCAAGGCAAACCCCCCATAAGCAAAATCAAGTTTATATTATGTTTTGTATGTCATTTCATAGATTCAGATCCAAAAATCAATTTGGGAGAAAAGAGTGGGTGTTGAAGTACAAATTTGAACTGTGAATTCCTAAAAAAGTGGACTGGGACTGGGCTGATGCAAGAAGTTGGGTCCACAAAAAGCCCAAAAAGTGGGAGTGTTTTTGCTGTTTTTTAGAATTTGTCACACTTGGACTTAAAATTTGAGTCACTTACACAATGAATCTTAGAAAAGGTCAGTAATATGAAATTTAGTATTTTGAATCTAGTTTCCAAATATGTAATTTATTCAAATACCCAGATTATAGAAATTAAATTTTGATAGGGATGTATAAAAACCACTTTTTAAAAGTCCCTTTTTTTTACCATACCATGCACATGTACGGACACCACTAGTTGACCCAAATAAAAGTATTTTTCTAATTACATTTGGGGAAAGAGAGCTAACAATTTGTAGATTGATGAGGAAATTTTTTTGTAATTTTTTTTTGAATATTTTTTTTATTGAATTTTTATTGGCCTTAATTGCTATTTTTAAAAATCAATGTGTATGTACAACATAATTGGACCTAAAATAGACATTTTTTGAATTATTTTTTTGATTGTGTAGAGAATTGTCTAAAGATTGATTCCATATAAAAAAAATTCCAAGAAACTTAACCAAAAAAAATATTAAAAAACAAAAAAAACCTGATATTTCAAGTTACAGACTAGTTTTCTTAGAAATTAATTAAAAAATAAAAAATGTAATCAAATATTAATAAAAATTATATATTTGGAAACTAGACATTGTGTTCTCTAATGGGTTTTAATTTTTATAGATTGATTAAAAGAAAAGTCCATTAGCCATATTGCCAAAGTTAGTTTTTTCTCTCAAAATTGCTCTTACCTTGTACTTGTAGGTCTAAGCCTAGGTGTTGGGTTACCATGCCTTTTCTAAGCCTAAATAGAAATGGAAAAAATATCTTGTGAGTTTCAAACCTTTTGGAACAAGCACACACTTCAAAATGGGTACGCATTTTAAAGAATGAATGGGTATTTGTTTTAAAGCTGAAAAATGACACTTCCCTTGAATGTGGACCCAACTTCTTTCTCAAACCCGACTAATTCACCAGAAGTGGAAAATGAGTCCCACGATAGGTGATTTTTTTAAGATTTTTGCAAATTTAGATACCCTTTTTTTTCCAGAAACTTGTTCCTGTGGAGAAACCTAGATCTAGGATTGATTTGCCTAGATTGGTGAATGAGTCCTAGTAGGTAAAAATTTTATATTTTTTAGCATTTCTAATCTCATCTAAGTTTTCTTCAAATTCCTAGGTGCACACAATTCATTCTACAATTTGTTATTTTGTTTTATTCACATTTTTAGGTCATTTAGTGAAAGATTGCATTGAATTAGGGTTTAGTGTTACATCTTGCATTACATTTTCCTTTCCAAGTCTTAACTTGGTGGTGAACCCATCATTAGTTTTCATTTAGCCCCTAAGACAACCCTATTGAAAGATCTCTTTCTCCTTTGCATTGAGATCTCTAGGGTTATCCTTCAATGAGATAATTGGAAAGTGGGTGTGCTCTATGTCTTAAACCATATGAAAGCATCCAACCCTATTTTTCATTGTTTCATTTTGGTGAACTTGCATTTAGAACATTATAATTATGATTTGGAGTGCATCATCATCCTAGATCTTTCTTGCATTAACATTGCATTAGGGTTTTCATTACTTAATTGGAATTCTAGGGTTTTTTAAATTTGTATTTGTGAAAGTTCATATAAATTGAATTTTTTGCATCTCATTTCACTGAAAATCAAACCAAATCTACATTTGCACTTAAGATATAGATCATACAATATAAAAGCATAGAAACCAATAAAAAAATTCTGAAATTTTGGAAAAAAAACCTCATTGGGACTCATTCACCACCTTGGGTGAATCAGTCCCAGTGTAGATTTTGAATTGCACTTTACAGAGTTAAATTCCCTATTTCTAAGCTATTGTTTGTTGTTAAAACTTTTTTGTTTCAATTTGCATCTTTTATGTTACATTCAAAGTAGCATAATTTACATTCATTGAAATTGTGGATAGAATTAGATTCTTGCACTCTTCATTCTTAGCATTAGTTCATAACTAAATTAGTTTAGATTACATTAGGAATATATTAGAAAACAAAAACAAAAACAAGATCAAACACCTAGACCACTTGGAGAAAGTATAGTTATTTGACTATGTCAAATCTCTTTTTCCAAGTTAACCTAACCCTCAAGCCTTTTAGTAGTGATGACTTTGACATGTTAGATGAAGCCCTTGAAGATTTCATCTCACAAAGTTCATCCACTAAGGCTTGTTATGACAAACCAAAAACAAGAGACATTAATGTGATTCAACCTCAACTTATCCATTACCCACCTTCACACAAACCTCAAACTCAAAACAAATGTATTTACATTTTTGAACCACCTAAGAACAATGTTTTGCAACAATCATGTAATAATACCATTTCTCATACACATAACACTCGAAACAATCCACAACTGAAACAACCAACTCTAAAAACCATACCTTTGCCTAATCCCATCCTGCCTAGTGCTCATCATTTTCCTTCCCATAGTGGGAAGGAGTATTATCGTGTTGAACAACTTAAGAGTACTCTTGCAAACATATCCTTATGGGACCTAATTTAGAATTCACCTAATTATCACATCATGCTTCAAACAAACTTACAAGTTGTGATCCCTTCTAATACAAATGCAAACAATGTGGTAGCTATAATACAAGGAATGAATATAGTTAATGTAGACATTACCTTTCATCAACATGAGCTCCCTCCCTTGGAGATGATAAGGAGACATGATGCCTTCATGATAATAATCAAATTCAATAGAACAGGAATTAAAAAAAACCCTTGTTGATAATGGCTCAGCCCTTAATACGTGCAATGTGAACCTTTTAGATATATTGGGTGTGAAAAAATCAAAAAATTGAACTTGACTACTCATCGATTTGAGGATTTGAAAATGTAGGAAAGAAACCGCTCGGTGTGATTACTTTACCCATTACAGTCGAAAAGGCTACCTTACAAACTCCTATTCATGTTATGCCTCATGATCTTTCATACAATCTTCTCTTAGGAAGACCTTGGATTCATGAGATGTATCTGGTGCCTTCGAATCTTTGTCATATCATTAAGTATTTCTATAACAACAAGCTATACCAAGTTGAAATAGATCCCAAGTTTGAAATTTTCTTACAAGTTGAAAAAGAAAATGCAAGTCCTCTAAGAACATTAATTCCAACATCAAACATAGAACCTATGAAAGAAGAAAAACAAGAAATTGAAACAGTGTCAAAATTATTGGATGATGATTGGGGTTCCTTGGAGTTCACACCCTCATTTATCAAAGAATACACAATCACAAGAAAAGAATATGAAAAGAAAAGAAAAACTAATCATGATTTCAATGCAAAATTTAGAAGAACAATCACAAGCATCTACCTCATCCACTCTAGAAGAAGACATAAGTTATACAACAAACTTTGATGAGATAGATTATCAACAACCACCAAAGCCAAAATAAATGGAAAGACTTTATGGGAAAGGCTATGATTTCATGAAGCAACTTGGTTATAGTGGAAAAGGATGTGGAAAGAAAGAATAAGGTATTCATGTTCCTATAGAACCTAATACGAAAGAGACAAAAAGTGGTTTGGGATATTAACCTTCTAAGGTTACACAAGCCATGAAAAGACCCTCACTAAACATCAACACCATCATGTGTAATCCTAAAACAACTCTCACCTTGAAGCATCCAGAATTAATTGATACAACCTATGAAGAATCATTGGAGTTTTTCGAAGATGATGAAGCCTTGAAAGAAATGATAGGATTTTATGACAAACCATTCACTCCTCCTAGAAAGAGGTGGGTTACATGCACTATGATTAGTACTAATAAATAAGAAAATGAAGAGGAAAGTAATGAAGTTGACATGAACAAAGAAGAATACAACCCTGAATTTGTGAAACAAAATGTGCTTCCTTTAGGAGATACCATGGATATAGAGATGGATATTAACAATGAAGAAAAAGTGATTAAGATAGGAAAGTTCCTTGATGGTGATGAACAAGAGGACCATGCAACTTCACTTCATGACTTTCCTGAACTTTTCACTTGGCCTTATTCAGATATGCTAGGGATTGACCCTAAGATTGTAACACACAATATAGTCCTCGCTGAAAATGCTAAACCCATTAGACAAAAGATTCAATTAAATGAACACTAAGATAGCCTTATTATTTAAAGCCAAGATTGAAAAGCTCCTTGAAGCAGGTTTTATAAGACCTATAGATTATTCTCCTTGGATCTCAAAAATTGTTGCTATTGCAAAACCTGACAATCGTATTAGGATGTGTACAGAATTTTGTGATTTGGATAAGTCATGTTTAAAAGATGGATTTCCCCTTCCTAATATCGATATGATAGTATATTCGACTACGGGACATGCTTTGTTGTCATTCATGGATGGATTTTTTTAATACAATCAAATCTTTATCAACTTTCAAGACCAATATAAAACAACATTTATGACAACTTGGGGAACATTTTGTTAGGTAATGATTCCTTTTGGATTAAAGAATTCGAGTGCAACATATCAATGAGCGATGACATTGGTATTTCATGATTACACACATAAGATTTTGGAAGATTGTGTTGATATTTTAGCCAAATTTTTAACAAGACAAGACAATGTGAATGTCCTATAGAAAATTTTTGAGTGAATGTGAAAATACATGAGATTGAATTAAAAAAAGTGTCTTGGGCGTAGATAGTGGAAAAATTCTAAGTTTTTTCATATCTCACAGAGGCATCAAGGTGGACATGAAGAAAATTGATGTTATAGTTAACATGCCACCTCCTAAAAACATCTCTCAATTACACACCTTACAAGGAAGAATCCAAGCTATCCATCATTTTGTAGCATCTTTAGTTGATTGAACATTACCATTTACACACCTCCTCAAGAAAGATGTACATTTTGATTGCAACAAGGATTGTAAACAAGATTTTTAGAGTTTAAAGGAATATCTTGTCACTCCTCCTATTTTACAACCCACTATGAAAAACAAACCATTCATCCTATATACAGCTACATCAGCCCATGCCCTTGCAACATTATTGGCTCAACAAGATGAAAAGGGTAAAGAACATCCTATTTATTACATTAGTCGAACCTTGATCAATCATGAGAAGAGATACACAATAATAGATAAAAAATGTTTAGATCTTGTATTCACTACTACTAAGTTGTGACATTACTTATTGAATGCTAAATACACATGATGACAAAATTTGACCCTTTAAGACATCTTTTCACTAAAACAGACTTATCAAGATGCTTAGCTAAATGGGTGATGTTGTTAACTGAGTTTGACCTTAAATTTGTTTCAAAAAAAGAAATTCAGGGCCAAGCCTTGACTGACCAATTAGCTAATGCTCCTTCTCCTTTAGCATTACCTAGTAATGATTGTTTCCCCGATGATAATGTGTTGACAATTGAAGCTAATACATGGGAATTATATTTTGAGGGATCTAAGTGTAGAACTAGATCCAGTGCGGAGGTTATAATAATTCTGCTTGCAAGAGAGCCTATTACCTTGTCATATCGATCAAACTTCCTATGTAAAAACAACACTGCCAAGTATGAAGTTGTAAACGATGATTTTGGTTTGACCCCTCACAATGCTTTACTCCTCTTAGGATTTTTCACCTAAAAGGAGAAAGGGGATTGGATGGGGAACCAAAATGCAAGGTTTTGCACTCAAGACTAATGTTAATGAAATTTATTATGCCTAGTTAAGATGTCGTAATGCTCTGATCTTAAATTGAAGTAATTTAATGATGTAAAACTATGAAAATGTAAAGTGCTAGAAAACACAATGTGATATGCAGAAATGCCTAAGAATGTAACTAAATGATGAAATAACATAACATAATGGAAGAGGTGGACCTAGAATAAGAAGTTTGATGTTGGAAGATTTTAGAATCCTAAAAAAATTGACTAAAATGTTGACCGGGACACTTAGGCCAGTCTGGGTGACTTAGTCCTAGTTTCGGGAAACTTTGTCAGAACAAAAATCTAGAAAATGGGTATCCAGAAATGTCAAAATCAGTTTTCATACCCAAAAGTGGGACTAATTCGCTCCTAATGGCAACTTAGTCTTCCTATAGATTTTGGGAATTTTGGGACAAAATCTTGTAGTCTCAAGTCTGCACTTCCTTTTCTGACAGGTGTCTGTACTCGATTCTGCAAAAAATAGGGTAGAAAGTATTTCCAAGATTGAATTAGGATTTCCTTGACTTGATTGACTTTATGCACTTTTTGATCACTTTCAACACCTAATGCTTCAAAAATCTGCATACAAAAGTCACATGCAAAAGGGGAAAAAAGGTTGAGAGTTAGAGAATAGGGGTTTTCCTTGGTCAAACCCCACTTTGGTAATCAAACCCTAAACAATCAAATGATATGAAAAGAAAGTGATAAATAGATAACATTCAAATGCAAATGGCATAAACTTACCACGCCATTGATGCTCAAACATGAAGATGTGCAATGAAGAACTCCAATAGCTTGACTTGATAATGCTTGACTTGCTTGAATGCTTAATGAGTAAAAGAGATTGTATGTGATTTGGAGATAGATGATTGTAGGAGATTGTAAAAATGAGGTGAAAAACCCTTATTAATACTTGATTTTACTAAAATTTCCTGAAAGTAACACATCACAGGCCAACCTCAAGGGTTAGAGGACAAAATCCCGCTAGAAATTTAAAATTATTTTGAGTTTTATGCCGAAAAGGACTAAGTCACCCCTATTGGCTACTTAGTCCCACTTAAGAAAATTTAGTGGGTGTTGGGAATTTCAAGGTATTAAAAGTTGTCCAACGGGAATATCCTTAACAACACACTTGAAAATAGCCAGAAAGTGTATTAAGGGGTCATTTAGACATGAGAAAGGATTGAATTAGTGAAATTAAGCCTAGAAAAGCATGAAATGTTGTTACAAGTCTTTACAACACTTCAAAATAGGACTTAATAAGTGATAAAAAGGTGATTTCTAGGTGAATTGTAATGAATAGAGTCTAGAAAAGTGTAGAAATGTTTTACAACACTTCACAAGACACCATAATTTGAATATTTAAGCCCTAATGTGAATGTTTTGACCACATTACAACATTATACCTAGGGAAAATCAAGCCAAAGCCCATTAGAAAAACTCAAGTGAGCATAAAAATGCCAACTATACATTTTTTGGCAACACATTAAGCCCCCACTTTAGTGAGAGGGTGAACTTGCTTCAAACTCTTGCTAAAGTAGCCCAACATGCACATAAAGAGGGATCTTAATGTGCTTACATTGGTAAGATGAAACAACAATAACCAAGAGGGATGATCAAGACCCCAAGATCAAGATCTCATGGAAAACCAAACATAAAAACAAAAGAACATGCATGATGATGAAAAGGAATGAAAGCTTCGATCGTCTATGCAACTCGTTGTGGATTAGATCTAGGCTGATTGTTTGAAAAAGAGGATGCATACTCACTTTCAGGTGATAGAACTCGTGGTGGTCCGTTGGTTGAGATAACCCAAAATGGTAAGATACATACGCTAGTTGGTATGCACTCACAAATATATAGGTGGCTATGGGGAAAGTCATGCCTCAGAATGGGTTTCCTGCTCAACCATATTAGAGTTATGCCTCCTAATAACTTTAACAACACACCACAAGGGAAATTTTTGGTTCATGCTTCATGAGACAAGCAAAGCTTCGTGTGCTTAGAAATGATGAAAAAATGCAAAGGTACCATAGGCATGCAAGCTACGTTATGCAAGGTGGTAAAAATGTAAAAGTTAAAATGCAAAAATATAATGTAAAATGCAAAAGGTGTCTTGTTAAGTTCATGCGAGGTTTATCACTTAGGTAACATTGTGTCTAATGTCTCCAAGAGAGGGCGAATCAAAGAATAGAATATTCACAACTTAGGGGATTATGCCATGGAAAAATGGCCCCTTGTCATTTTCATGGCCTTTTAGGTTTTTTTCATGATGTTTGGTCCATTTTTCTTTGATTTTATATTGTAATGTGGCTAGAACATGCATATTTATGTACTAAAATTCAAATAATGATGCCTTGAGAAGGTATTGTGAAGTGTTGTAAAATATTTCTACACTCTTCTAGACTCTATTCATTGCAATTCACCTAAAAATCACCTTTTCATCACTAATCAAGTCCTATTTTGAAGTGTTGTAAAGTCTTGTAACAAGATTTCATGCTTTTCTAGGTACAACTTCACTATTTATCCCTTTCTTATGCTTTATTTGACCCTTTTATACCCTTATAAGCTTTAATTAAGTGTATTTTGGAATGTAATCCTAACAAAAAGCATTAAATACAAGATAATTCCCAACACTTATTTCCAGGTCCTAGGTGGGACCCATTCACCATGGGTGGCGAATGAGTCCCCCTTGGCTCCAAATTCAAAATAATTTTAAATTTCCTTTCAATTTTTTATTCAAAATCACTTGATGTTGGCTTGTGATGAGGTATTAATGGGTTACTAAGGCACACGAATGCATAAATAAGTGTTTTTACATCCATTCTAACCCCCATTCATCAAGCTCACTCATTCACCTATTCACTCAAGCATTCAAGCATCTTGCAACATCAAATCAAGCACTATTCAAGCATTGTGAAGCATCCATTGAGACAACTTTAGATTTTCATCGACAAGGGTTTGGTAAGTTGATATCATTTGCATCTTATTTTTTTATCATTATCTTGCATTTCATTATTTTATTAAGGGTTTGATTACCAAAGTGGGGTTTGACTAAGGCAAACCCCTATTTTCTAACCCTCAACCATTTTTCCCTTCGTGCATGTGTGTTTGCAGACCTAGGTATGCATATTTAACAAGAATTTAGGTGATTGAAGATTGGTTAACAAGTCAATTAGGTTCTTTAAGTCAAATCAATCATATCTCAAGCTTGGAGAAGGTTTTCTATTCGTTTCCTATAGAATTGACTTCGGGAACCTGACAAGTAAACATTTCGAGATCTAGTGTTGCAGAGTTGTCTCCCGATTTCTTAGAATTTTGAATGAGGACTGATTTGAAACTAATGGTGAATGAGTTCCACCTTAAGACTAAAAATCTAGGTTTTGTCAGATTCCAGATCCCAACAGTCAGAAACTTGCTTCTGATAGTTTTTCGCTAGTAGCAAGACTAATTCGCCACCTTAGGCAAATGAGTCCCACTATTGATTTTCAGTAATTTCACATAGCATTTAGACCATTCCAGATTCCTGAAATCTTTCCCAGGTGCACTCTAATTCAACCTTTCTTTTTTTCTTTTGCATTTATTCATCTTTTAGTTCATTGTTTGCATATCATAGTTTTTTTTCCAACATAGCCTAAATCTTAGTTTTGCACTCATAATCAATCCTATAGATCACTTACTTGCATTTAGTTCACTTCATTTAGCTTAGATAACATTAGACATAACATAATTTGAATGAACCATTTAGCATTTTTTTCCCTACCTCTCTCCTTTTAGGTGAAAAACCCTAGAAGAGCTAGAGAAGTGCATTGGTGCCAAAAATCTATGGTTTTGGCATGCAGTGTGTCACATTAGGCCACTAAGAGGAATGTAATATGCTAAGATAGATTAGATTTATGAAGGACATCACACCTAATTTCATCCACAAAGTGACAAATGCATCATATGAAGTGACAAGGCTACACATAGAATGCAAGAATGCAAATGAATTGTTGCACACCGTTCTATGAGAAATTACTTTAAAGTAATGAAGGAAAAATGTAAAAAGAAAACAATACATAAGATCCAACTTGGAAAGCCCTTATGTCAGGTCATATGTTTCTAAATTAGGTTTCTTCATGTAAACAAAAAAGAAAATAAAAGAAAAGAAAAAGGATGGTTACACCTCATAAAGGAATACACCAAACACATAAGGGATCTATGGATTTGGGGTCAGTTTGTTTGTTGCTGCAATGTTTTTTATGAAAGAGCTTGAAACTGTCATCATTCCCTAAAGCACATAGAACTGGAAGAATGACACAAAGAGAGCAAAAATAAATGAAAAATACAAGTCCATTTTGGGTCAACATGGAAGAGACATTGCGGTCTCAATGCTTTGCATCATCCCCAAAAGGAAAACACAAGCAAAAAGACAATGAAAAGGTATAAGATTTTGGGTCAACATGAAGAAGACATTACGGTCTCAATACCTTGCATCATCCCCACAAGTGAAAAGACAAAGGAAAAAGAAAAAGGGACCTTGTGGGTCAACATGGAAGAGACATTGCGGTCTCAATGCCTTGTGTCATCCCCAAAAGGAAAACACAAAACAAAAACAAAAATAGGACAAATTATGACATATAGAAGAATAGAGCTATAAATAGAAGAAGTGTACAAAGAGAAGGAACATCAAACACATGATACGAGGGAACACAACATGTGCATAAAAGAAAAAAAATGGGAAGAGGGAAAATGGATATAAAAGGCTAGTAAGGTGAATGCAAGTCAACCATCTAACAAGTCATCTGCCTCCCAATCATGTTTAGTATATTGTGAGGGAGGTTGACTGTCTAAAGGAATAATTGCAAGTGTCAAACTAGGAGATGTACCAGGTTCTTCATCTGGTAGAGAAGGTTTATCATTTAAGCTCATGGTAGATGAGAATAAAGAATTTAGATTGTTATGCACTTCTTCATCTATTTTTACGATCTCCTCATCATCAACATCATCAAGATTGATTACGACAGGAGGACGAAGGGTTATTTCCAAGGAAGGATGTATCAAAAGTTGTGGCTATTGGATTTGTTAATTTTTTTGTGAGGGCTAGAGTTTGTTATCTTGTGGCAGGTCAAGGGGAAGAGGGTGGTCATCTATTGCTTCTATCAAAGGCATAGGTTGATTTTCTCTGTGAGTTTCATTTTTCATTTGACGAGCAAGGAGACGACACCAACGCCTATTCCCTCAAGCACCGTGGTTTCATTTAATTTTAGTTTGAATTTGTTGAGGTGTAAGAATGGGTTGATCCATCATAGGTTCCTTGTCTTCTTGTGGGGGAAGAATGGGAGGAGCCAAAGAAGATGGGTCAGTCACTTTCTCTTTAGCTTTATAAACTTCATTAATGTGGGGAGGCATGATAGGGTTGGTTTCATTTTCTCTTTGTCATTTAAACGATGGAGGGGGAGTTTCTACGGTGAGTTGCTCATGAGGTTGTATTGTTTGTTCAATGTCGAATTCGAGCTGAAACATGGTTTCATCTAGGATAGGAGTGGAAGAAAACGAGATATGTTACAAATAGACAACTTCTCTTTTCATTTGGATTTTAATTTTTGGTAGGCTATGAAAAAGAAATCCTTTTGAGGGGTGATGGGTTCCATAGGTTCAGGCCAAAAGGCTTCTAAGGAAAAATTACCTTTAGAGGACAATGGATTAAAGCCACTATGGTGTATGATAAAGATTTCATTGCCATGTGGAAACTTTAAACACTTGTGAAAAACTAAGGGAACTGCTTTCATCGAGTAGAGCCAAGGATGACCCAATCGTAGATGAAATTGGTCTGATTATGGAATAATAGGAAATGTTACATCCAAAGTCTTGGGTCCTATTTGTAAGGGGAGTACGATCGATCCGATTGGAGGGCACGCAAAACCAGTATGCATTTTAATCCATGCAATTGTTTTGTTATAATCATCTTGATATAGCTCATGTAATACTAAAAATTCTTCTGTGATCACATTCTCGCCACAGGCGTGATCTATTAATATCCCATTGGTGGGCTTATCATAGATTCAACCAACTATGTAAAGAGGACCATCAAGAAGTGTTTTAAGTCTATCTTTGGAAGAAAAAGTGATACCAATATTTTTGTTGGTTGGGCCCTTACGAGGGATAATGTCTATCACACCTACAAGTTCATCCATAGGAGTAACTTGGGTAACATTTGGATTTATATCATGTTGTTCATTATTTGTATCAATTTTCATGACTTGAGGGTTTGAAGGTTCACCAGCCTTGACAAATGAAATATTTTGTTTAGGCATGGGGTTGGTAAAGATTTGTAAATTCTAGATAGGGGGTACAATGGACTTATTGCCTTGATCATTGACACCCACAATGGATAAATGGCCTGAATCAATGAGGTCTTGAACTAAGTGTTTAGGACATTTACATTGTTCGATGTCATGTCCATTTTTGCAATGAAAATGACAATAAGCATTTTTTTTTAAGGTAGGTGGTAAAGGCTTGGTGGTATCAAGTGGTTTAACAGTAGGCAAAGTGATCATTTGTTGTTGGAGCAATTGGTTCATTGTATTATGGAGGGTATCAGGTAAGGGGGTGAATTGTCTCTTTGGGTCCCCATATGTATAAGGCACCACTACTTTAACAATTGCCACTTGATTTTGAACAGGTCAAGATTTTGTGATTGAGGAGGTGGATGGAACTGTAAAAAGCCTTTATTTGGTTTGCAAAATTTTTCTATGTTGTTTTAGTTATTAGGCTTAGACTTCTCATCTCGGTTAGAAGTGGACTTTGAATCACGACTAGAAACCGAGTTGTGTTAGTCACATAGGGTTTTGTATAAGTGCATGAACGAAGGGAATTTCATCATAGTTAACTTGTCCTAGAGATGGGTGTGAAAATTTTTGATAAACATATTTCGTAGATGTGAATCAAGAATTTTGATATCCACTTGAGCATATCACGACTGATAATGTGAAATAAAGACAGTTAATTTTTCATTGGAATTTTTTCTACAATGCATTAAGTCAGCCATTGTCTTTTTAGGGGTCATATGGACTTGGAAATGACTTACAAAGGCATCCACAAGTTCATTAAATGATCGGATTGAATGATTAGGTAAGTTGGAAAACCACTACAATGCAGTATCCTTTAAGGTCCAAGGAAAAAGTCTAGCTAATAATTTGTAATCAAGAACAAAATCACTAGACAAGGTTGTATAAGCATTGACATGGTTAATAGGGTCTCCTTTGCCTCCATATTTCTCAAACCTAAGGATTTCAATTCCTTGTGGCATCTGAATGCATAATATTTCAAGGGATAATGGAATACTACGAACATGATATGTAGGTGGAGCATTTTGAATCTAGCTAATGGTGGAGATTTGTTGTTGCATGGATGAAACGGTATTAAATATTTGTGCAATGATGGGATCAGTGTAAGTGGTATGAGGTGGAAGGGAAAATGGTGATGGAGTGTATGTGCTGTTAGGGGAAGTGAAAGGAACACTAAGAGGGGTGAAGGTGGAAGAAGGAATATTTGATGCCACAAAAGAACTAGGAATGCTAGTTGGAATTGCAAAAGAAGGAGCCACATGATTAACTTGTTGCATAGTTGTTGTAACCTGAGGAGTGGTATAAGTTGGTATGAATGCTATGGTTGAAGGGGGAAGAATGTGAGATCCTCCTTAACTTACAAAAAAAAAAATTGGTTGGGATATTGAAGGAATATGTTTGTTGTATATCTCAAAAAATTTCTTCATAACTTGTAAGACATCATCACTTTTGAACAATCGATGAAGGTTTTCTATGGCTGGTAAGGTAGTGGTGGAAATTTTTTCAAGGGACAAGTCTTGTTGTAAGTGTGCAAAATCCTCATGAATACTATTTCTCTTGCGGTATGGAATTGTTTTGGGTGTCAACATTCATTGGATGGAAAGGTGAAGGAATAGAAGTGGTATTTTCCATGCCTAATGCACCATTGTCCATACTAGGAGTAGGAGCTCTTGAGATCCCAAGGTCCGCTATGAAAGTGTTATCATGAGAATCCATGAGCCTAGAACTTCGTCTCACTAAAGTATTATCAATGGGGCACCAAACACTCATACAAGTACCACAAGAGATAGGGTGGATGCAAATGAAATGTAGTCTAGGACAAATGAAATTCAAAAAGGAATAAATTTGTAAACTGAAACAAAAGTACAGAAAATACATAGAAATTACTAGAAAATGCAGTGCAAAATATGCAAAAGGACTAAGTCACCTAGGGTGGCGATTTAGTCCTACTGATGATTTTTTTTTTTTTTTCAAAAATTTTAAATACAATTCTATGTCTTTCAGATGGAAAAATGTAACTAAAGTATGTATTTATGCAGATTTTTTGTGTTTTTCAATGCAAAAATGATGCAAGAGTGCAAGCTAATATGAAAATTTTCACTAATGCAATTGAAAACTCTAGGATGCACTTTAACCATTGCAAGATGTAATGCAAGTGAAACCAAGTATGCTCTTGAAAATTAGAAAGGAATAATGTTCAAAAAATGCAGGTTCACCAAAATGTAAACAATGATTTTGGTTTGACCCCTCATAATGTTTTGCTCCTCTTAGGATTTTTCACCTAAAAGGAGAAAGGGGATTGGATGGGGAACAAAAATGTAAGAGTTTACACTCAATACTAATGTTAATGAAATGTATTATGCCTAGTTAAGATGTCCTAATGCTTTGATCTGAAATTGAAGTAATTTAATGATGTAAAACTATGGAAATATAAAGTGTTGGAAAATACAATGTGATATGCAGAAATGCCTAAGAATGTAACTAAATGATGAAATAACATAACAAAATGGAAATGGTGCACCTGGAATCAGGAGTTTGATGTTGGAAGATTATGGAATCCTCAAAAATTGATTGAAATGTTGACTGAGACACTTAGTCTAGTCTGAGCGACTTAGTCCCAGTTTTAGGAAACTTTTTCAAAAAAGGAATCTACCAAATGGGTATCCAGAAATGTCAAAATCAATTTTCAGGCCTAGAAACTAGACTAATTTTCCTCTCGTGGCAACTTAGTCCTCCTATAGATTTTAGGAATTTTGCGATAGAATCTTGTAGTCTTAGGTCTGCACTTGCTTTTCTAACAGGTGTTCGTAATTGATTCTGTAGAAAACAGGGTAGAAAGTCTCTCCAAGCTTGAATTAGGATTGCCTTCACTTGATTGACTTTATGCACTTTTTGATCACTTTCAACACCTAATGCTTGACAAATATGCATACAAAAGTCACATGCAAAAGGGGAAAAATGGTCGAGGGTTAGATAATAGGGGTTTTCCTTGGTCAAACCCCACTTTGGTAATCAAACCCTAAACAATGAAATGATATAGAAAGAGAGTGATAAATAGATAACATGCAAATGCAAATTTCATAAACTTACCACACCATTGATGCTGAAATTTGAAGATGTGTAATGAAGAAATCCAATAGCTTGACTTGATAATGCTTGATATTCTTGAATTCTTAATGAGTGCAAGAGATTGTATGTGATTTGGAGATAGATGATTGTAGGAGATTGTAAAAATGAGGTTAAAAACTCTTATTTATACTCAATTTTACTAAAATTTCCAAAAGTAACACATCACAAGCTGACCTCAAGGGTTAGAGGACAAAATCCAGCTAGAAATTTAAAATTATTTTGAGTTTTGTGCCAAAAAGGACTAAGTCACCCCTATTGGCTACTTAGTCACACTTAAGAAAATTAAGTGGGTATCGGGAATATCCTTAATAACACACTTGAAAGTGATCAAAAATTGTATTAAGGGGTCATTTACACATGAGAAAGGGTTGAACTAGTGAAGTTAAGCCTAGAAAAGCATGAAATCTTGTTAAAAGTCTTTACAACACTTCAAAATAGGAGTTAATAAGTGATAAGAAGGTGATTTTTAGGTGAATTGTAATGAATAAAGTCTAGAAAACTATAGGAATTTTTTACAACATTTAACAACACCTTCACAAGACACCATACTTTAAATGTTTAAGTACTAATGTGAATGTTTTGACCACATTACAATATTATACCTAGGAAAAATCAAGGCAAATCCCATTAGAAAAACTCAAGTGAGCATAAAAATGTCAACTATACATCTTTTGGCGACACATTGAGCCCCCACTTTAGTGCTCCCACTTTAGTGAGAGGGTGAACTTGCTTCAAACTCTCGTTAAATTAGCCCAACATGCACATCGAGAAGGATCCTATTGTACTTATGTTGGTAAGCTAAAACAACAATAACCAAGAGGGATGATCAAGCCCTTTGGATCAAGATCTCATGGAAAACCAAACATAAGAACAAAAGAACACGCATGATGATGAAAAGGAATGAAAGCTTTGATCGTTTGTGCAGCTTGTTATGGATTAGATCTAGGCTGATTGTTTGAAAAAGAGGATGCATACTCACTCTGGGGTGAAAAAACTCATGGTGGTCCATCGTGTGAGATAACCCAAAAAAGGTAAGACACATATGCTAGTTGGTATGCACTCACAAACATATAGGTGGCTATGGGGAAAGTCATGCCTCAGAATTGTTCTCCCGCTCAACCATATTAAAGTTATACCTCCTGATAGCTTTAACAACACACCACAAGGGAAAATTTTGGTTCGTGCTTCATGAGACAAGCAAAGCTTTGTATGCTTAGAACTCATGAAAAAATGAAAAGGTACCACACACATGCAAGCTACGTTATGCAAGGTGGTAAAAATGTAAAAGTTAAAATGCAAAAATAAAATGTAAAATGAAAAAGGTGTCTTGTAAATTTCATGCAAGGTTTATCACTTAGGGAACATTATGTCTAATGTATCCAAGAGAGGACCAATACAAGAATAGAATATTCACAACTTAGGGGATGCAGTGTGTCACATCAGGCCACTAAGAGGAATGCAATATGCTAAGATAGATCACACTTATGAAGGACATCACACCCAATGTCATCCACAAAGTGACAAATGCATCATATGAAGTGATAGGCTACACTTGGAATGCAGGAATGAAAATGAAATGATGCCAACATAAGCCCCTCACTTTAAAGGAATTGTTGCACACCATTCTCTGAGAAATTAATTTAAATTAGTGAAGGAAAAATGAAAAAAGAAAGAAAGACACAAGAGCCAACTTGGAAAGCCCCTATGCCAGGTCATATGTTTCTAAGTTAGGTTGCTTCATGTAAACAAAAAAGAAAATAAAATAAAAGAAGAGGAGGGTTGCCCCCTCAGAAAGGAATACACCAAACACATAAGGGATCTATGGATTCATGATCAATATCTTTGTTTCTGCAATGTTTTTTATGAAAGAGCTTGAAACTATCATCATTCCCCGAAGCACATAGAACTAGAAGAATGACACAAAGAGAGCAAAAACAAATGAAAAATAAAAGTCCATTTTGGGTCAACATGGAACATAAATTGTGGTCTTAATGCATTGCATCATCCCCAAATGGAAAACACAAGCAAAAAGACAATGAAAAGGTAAAATATTTTGGGTCAACATGAAGAAGACATTATGGTCTCAATACCTTGCATCATCCCCACAAGAAAAAAGACAAAGGAAAAAGAAAAAGGGACCTTGTGGGTCAACATGGAAGAGACATTGTGGTCTCAATGCTTTGCATCATCCCCAAAAGGAAAACACAAAACAAAAAGTGAAAAAGGAAAAATTACTACATATTGAAGAATAGAGGTACAAATAGAAGAAGTGTACAAAGAGAAGGAACATCAAACACATGATACAAGGGAACACAATACACACATAAAAGAAAAAAAAATGGGAAGAGGGAAAATGAATATAAAAGTCTAGTAAGGTGAATGCAAGTCAACCATCTAACAAGTTATCCACCTCCCAATCATGTTCAGTATATTGTGAGGGCGGTTGACTGTCCAAAGGAAGAATTACAAGTACCGAACTAGGAGATGTACCAGGTTCTTCATCTAGTGGAGAAGTTTTATCATTTAAGCTCATGGTAGATGGGAATAAATAATTTAGATTGTTATGCACTTCTTCATCTATTTTTGTGATCTCCTCATCATCATCATCATCATCAAGATAATTGATTACGATAGGAGGACGAAGGGTTATTTCCAAGGAAGGATGTATCAAAAGTTGAGGCTATTGGATTTTTTCATTTTGTTGTGAGGGATGGATTTTTTTATCTTGTGACAGATCAGGGGGAAGAGGATGGTCATCTATTTCTTTTTTCAAATGCATAGGTTGATTTTCTTTGTGATTTTTATTTTGTATTTGACGAGCAAGGAGACGACGACGATGCCTATGCTCTCGAGCACCGTGGTTTTGTTTAATTTTAGTTTGAATTTGTTGAGGTGTAAGAGTGGGTTGATCCTTGTCTTCTTGAGAGGGAAGAATGGGAGGAGCCAAAGAAGATGAGTCAATCACTTTCTCTTTAGCTTTATAAACTTTTTTAATGCGAGGAGGCATGACAGGGTTGGTTTCATTTTCTCCTAGTCCTTTAAACAATGGAGGGGAAGTGTCTATGGTGAGTTTCTCATGAGGTTGTATTGTTTGTTCAATTTCAAACTTAGGCTAAAGCATGGTTTCATCTAGGATAGGAGGAGTGGAAGTGGATGGGGATATGTTACAAATAGAAAACTTGGGTATTCATTTGGCTTTGAATTTTTGGTAGGCTATGAAAAAGAAATATTTTCGAGGGGTGATAGGTTCCATAGGTTCAGGCCAAAAGGCTTCTAATGATAAATTACCTTTAGAGGACAATGGATTAAAGCCACTATGGTGTACGGTAAATATTTCATTGCCATGTGGAAACTTCAAGCACTTGTGAACAACTGAGGCGACTAATTTCATTGAGAAGAGCCAAGGATGACCCAGCCATAGATGAAATTGGTATGATTGTGGAATAACAGAAAATGTTTCATCCAAAGTCTTGGGTCCTATTTGTAAGGGGAGTACAATCGATTTGATTGTAGGGCATGCAAAACCAATATGCATCTTAATCCATGCAATTGGTTTGTTATAATCATCTTGATATAGCTCATGTAATACTAAAAATTCTTTTGTGATCACATTCTTGCCACATGTGGAATCTATTAATATCCCATTGGTGGGCTTATCAAAGAGACATTAACATATTTGGCAATTCACAATTGTTCATTAAACAAATAAATCGAACATATCAATCAAAGCATGAAAAATTATCAAAATACAAGGATATTACAATGACTTTGTTAGAGAAGTTTGAATCATTTACCATTGATAACATCCCTTGAAAAGATAATCAACATGTGAATGCAATGGAAAGTGTAGCTTCCCTTATATCTCCTCAAGATCCTTCAAAATACTTCACCTTCATTATGCATATAGTTATGAAACCATCAATCGAAGATAAAGCAGAAGATGTATTAGCAACAACCATGGAAGACTCCAGTGAATGGTATGATATTCATATTCAATTATTTGAAAGATGGTACCTTTCCTGAACCAACAACTAAGAAAATCTGAGCTCACCTTCAAAAACTCGCATCTAAGTATATAATTCTTGTTGATGTGTTGTATCAAGGATTGTTTGATGGTCTCTTACTTAGATGCCTTAAAAAATATGAAATACCCACAACACTTGAACAAGCTCATGTAAGTTCTTGTGGTGGTCACTTTGGAGGAAGAATATTAGTTCAAAAACTAATCCGCATAGGATAATATTGGATACATATGCAAAAATATTTCTTTGCATACATAAAAAAAATGTCACAAATGTCAAGAACATAGCTATTTGATCCATGCTCCTGCCTCTGAATTTTGAGCTCAAGTTCCTATCTAGCCCTTCATGGTTTGGGGTTTGGACGTCATTGGAAGTATATCACCACCTTCCTTCACTGGACATACATTCATAATCACCGCAAAAAATTACTTCATGAAGTAGGTAGAAGCTATTCCCCTTCATTTAGCAACAGTCGATGTGATATGTCATTTCATATTGGAACACATTATTGCTTGCTTCATACTTCCTTTTGTGTTAGTTTTCAACAATGGCACACCATTCAAGAATAATGACGTGAAGAAGTTCTTGGAAACATTCAACATACAACATCTCTTTTCAACACCCTACTATCTGCAATCTAATGGTCAAGTTGAATTAACTAATAGTACCCTTGAACAAATCTTAAATAAAACCATTAGCAAACATAATAAGGATTGGCACACGTAGTTAACATGTGCTCTATAGGCCTATCCAATGAATGTTAGATTATCCACAGGGACTACACCTTATAACCTCATCTATGGTACTGAGGCAATAATTCCCTTGGAGTTAGAGATTCCTACATTAAGAATCACTCTTCAAGGAATTATTGATGATAATACTTATAAGGAACAACAGTTGCATCGGCTTGAAATGCTCGATGAACAATGTGTCAATTCTATTGAGCACCTTCAGGCTTACTCTAAGAGAAAGAAACATAGCTACAATGACAATGTCATCCCTCATGTATTCAACAAAGGCAATTTCATGTTATGTGAGAATCAACGTAACATCAATGCCAACCCGACTGATGAAGGAAAATTCAGCCCTAATTTGTTAGGACCTTATATAATTAGTGCAAGTTATGGGTCTGGTGCATACGCGTTAGCAAAATTGGACAACACACCCCTTAGAGAACCTATAAATGTTGCACATTTGTGCTGGTACTATGACTAATAGTCTTAAATAGTGTGAATGATAAAGCAGTGGTGTTAGGATTACTATGTGACATTCTATGTGTCCTCGCATTGCTTCGTTCTTGACAAACAATTATTTGTGTGTCTTGAATACTAAAGTGATTATTTAATTCATTTTTAAATGATTACTTTAGGTTTCATGCTATTCAAGTTAATCTTGTTTATTATGTTAGATTAGATCCTTATATGCATTTAATGTTCTTTAATTAGATCATAGGTGCATTTAATTTAGCATAACATACTTAATCACAATGTTAGATCAAAGAGAAATTGGAATAAGTTTTAATTAGATCACATAAAACATGTTAACTCATGGAGACATTCATTAAATAGTCTTACAAAGACTATTTAATCAATCACATTGCCATTTAACAATAAACACATAATCACAATTAATAAAACATCAAATGATCAGCCCCCACAGGTTAGAGGAGTTGGTTTGAGTCTTGGGTTTGCTCCTTGAGGTCTTGGGTACGACTCTCTCTGGCCGAGAAATCACCCCACCGCAGACGTTGGGTGGCTACGTTGGTTACCCTATGTCTACAGGGACTAGTCTCACCTCAAGCTCACCCCGTAAAGGGAACCCATTGGGCTTGAGTCATGGGGATACCCTGACGACACCAAAAAAAACATCAAATGATCATATATATCTATATGTGTATATATATATATAATATTTGTGTACATTTTATCAATATATATAATGCTAATGAGGTTTGTGACTACTAGATCCCTCAGGATCTGGTGTTCGCATCTATCTAGAGGCATTTCATCTGGAGATGGTGGTATGCAATCATGATTGCGAGCTACCAAGTGCATTAAGAGAAAACTATAAACCCTGTACCTATCCAAGGGCCTCCTAATGCTCCCCTACTATCTGATCTCTCTCCACCTATAGTCTAGCTACCTTTGACTATAGTATCTCAAACTCTATTTGGTTTTCGATGACTGATCATCCTCAGTAGCCTCTTCTTGGTGGACATGCATCTTGAGACTCTCATATGCTTCCCATGGTTTGACTTACGGCTTAAACAACTCTAGATCCTGCTCCACGATGAGTGGGGGCACATAGTCTGTATTAGTATCCTCCTTGTAGAATGATGGCAACACTATCTTGACAACCACCTGATGATAGAGATCGTGAAGGTCTCTCACGGCTCCTACAAGATAGAAATCATAAATATAATCAGTACACATCATGATATATGGACATAAAATTAAAGCATAAAACATAAATATAAGCATAAAGCATGATAGTAAATAAAATATCATCACTTAGCTCTCCAGCTAGATGTGTAAAGACAACCTCATCATGTGTAGGGGGCATGAAGGATGTGCTAGCCTCTCCATGGTTGTAGGTACTAGTTCCTACTGCAACTGCTAATCGTGATCTAGTAACATGAATGGGAAATGTCCCTCTCCACTCATGGCCCACTGGATCCTCATCTGCTACCTCATCAGCCTCACCCATTAGCTACTCCTCCTCCTCGTCCTCCTCCTTCCCATCATAGTCAGGATTTGCAACATCATCATACTCCTCATCTATCACATCTGTGAATATGTCTACATCCCTGAACCATGTCTCCTCAACTCTATCCTCCTCCTCATCTCCCTGATCTAGGAGTGGCCCTACATCACTTATTGGCTCATCCATCAGGAATACAGGAGCTAGTTGTGATACTGCCCACCACTCCTCGTAGGCATCTATGGTCCCGATGTTATCGTGTCGAAGACCAAAGGCATATCATGATCTGAGTACTTAGATTCACTGTAGGCAACATTATCGTTAGTGAAATGTCTAGTATCACTATGCCTCCTAGCACTTTGTACTGATCTCCTGAAAAAGGGTCATGCCATGGGCACTATCTATAGCTAACCAAACTATTGTATGACATGATCATAGTAGAAAGGTCTTACTATGTAATCATGTATACCTACCAATAATTTGTCCATCTACAGTCTCCTCATCTGACGCGTCTCATCTGACCATTGTGGAATAAGTTGGTAAGGTCTCCATATGATCTCCTCCTCATCTAGTCGGTTGAATCAGACTCTCCAAAAATGCAAGTCACCATATTACCATAGTCGCTGAAGTGGATAGCTAAATTCCTGAGGATATCCTAGGGTTGATGCGCATGGAAATCCTTCCGGTCTAGTGCATGTGATATGCTCCAAGCACCACACTTGTAGCAATGTTTAGTGTACCATACTATTAACTGACAAATGAAAATCACCCAAGATCATAACATAGATGTGCAAGGATGTTACACTCGTGCATTACGAAAATATGCTCGGCCCATCCCCAAATCATATGTACTATTATGGGTATGTGTAGGATCATCATGGAAAAAACATGCCCTTAAGTGGCAAAAATTCAAAAAAATCAATGTTAGGAAACTTGATGTAAAAATTTGAATAAGTTATCTATATTATTTCAAAAATATGTAAGAATAGAAGCTGTATAAAATTGAATGTAGTTTCTAAACTACTAGGTTTATTTAAAAATAAATAAAATCTATTTGGTGAAAATTTAAAATTTCAATGCAAGAGTAATTCTAAATTTTAGGGAAAAAAAAGAAGTAGGTGTCTCCGTCTAACCACCCTAACCATAATAAAATGACAATATTTTTTATAATATTTTTTATATAAGTAGAGGACTCATGTCTAGATGATACATATTTTTTTGTAATTTTTCAAGTAAATAATTAATTAATGAATTTTTATTACAACTTTTAAAAAATATTAAAACTCTCAGATGTCTCAATTTCACCTTAACTTGGTAAAAACTTCATGAAATTTTAATTTTTCTTTTTAATCCTATATTATGTGAAGCATAGAATGTGACGCATGTTTTAGACTCAAAAAATGTGATACTATTTGAAAGTTATAGATGTTTTTCGACCTATCGATCAAGACTTTAGTCATAATTCTAATAGAAAATAAATAATAATTATTTATTAAATTCAAATTAAAGCATAATTTATATTGATGGAAGTTGAGAATATCCTCTAAAAACCCTTTTTGTTTCATCAATTTTGGGTAAAAAAAAGTCGTCAACCACATACCCTACAAATACCCATAATATTGCCACTTTTTGGCCCATCATGATCCTGCACATACCCATTCCTCCCTCTAAGTGTGCTCCCCATCCATTAGGGATGAGAACTAGTGCTACAGTGAACATCATAATCTGTGCAACAAGTGGGGACCTCAAATATAGCAGCATAGCTAGATTGATCTGTGGCCTCACCATACCATCATGAACTGGACCTCCAAGGAAATACTGCATATCATATTTCATCTCCCCGAAATGACTGCTCTACTATGAAACATACCCTCTTGCCTCGAATAGGAACTCAAAGTATGTGATGGACATCTTTTCGGTGGGAAGATGAAACGTGCATGTGTCTACATTCCACTGCTCTGCCAGAGCCATCAACATAGCATCATGGTACCTAATGGGGGGCATGAGGTACACCCAGTATAACTCTGTAGTCTATAATAACTTTGTATCCTCTGTTGAGAGCGTGGGAGCTAGGTCTCAGAGGCAACTAATCTGTTTGCCACCCAAATGTTATTGCAAATAGGTAGGAGTCTAACAAAAAAGTAAAAATATGTCCAATAAGCATTCTACAATCTTAAATCTATACATCAACAATAAAAAAAAGTGTACTAAAGTTGTTCTAGTGTACTCTTCTAAGCGTCCTAGACACTTTAGATCCCTTTTGGGACACCTTGCGAAGAAACAAGACACTTTGCAACAAAAAGGGACACTTCGTGACAAGAAAGGGACACTTTGCAAAAAAAGGGGACACGCTATGTAAGAAAGGGACGCTTTGTGAAATTTTCTTCCAAGGCCCCAGATTAACCTAGAAATGTATACAAAACATAAAATAAATGTGTAAGGATAAAGCTAAAGTGGAAAAATCAACTCACCTGATAATACTACTCGCCACAGGCTACCTGTTCTCATAGGACTCCAGTCTAGCAAGCACGTAATCTTCTCATATTGACATCTTCAATAGCTCTTCACTAAATTCAAGATACAAGAAGGTAAATGAAAAAATAATTAGAAATTGGGTATGTGCAAGATCATGATGGGCCAAAAAGTGGCAATATGATGGGTATGTGGCTGATGACTTTTTTTTAACCAAAAATCAATGAAACAAAAAGGGTTTTTAAAGGAGATTCTCATCTTTCCACCAATATAAATTATGCTTTACTTTGAATTACATAAGTAATTATTATTCATTTTATATTCAAATTAAGACTAAAGTGTTGATTGATAGACTAATTGAAAAACATCTATAGCTTTCAAATGGTATCACATTTTTTGAATCCAAAACATGCATCACATTCTATGATTCACATACTATAGGATTAAAAATAGAAAAATTGAATTTTATGAAGTTTTAACCAAGTTAAGGTGGTCAAACATACGAGATTTATATATTTTTAAAAAGTTGTAATAAAAAATCATAATTAATTATTTAATTGGAAAAAATTACAAAAATATGCATCACACATCTGGGACATGAGTCCTCTACTTATATATAAAATATTATAAAAATATTATCATTTTATTGTGGTTAGGGTGGTCGATTGAGACACCTACTTATTTTTTCCCAAATTTAAGTACTACTACATTGAAATTTCAAATTTTCACCAAATAGATTTCTTTTTTTTTTAAACAAACCTAGTAGTTTAGAAACTACATTCAATTTGCTATATATTCTATTCTTACATATTTTTGAAATAATATAGATAATTTTTTTTATTTTTTTGCCACTTAAGGGCCTATTTTTTCCATGATGATCTTGCACATACCCAACTAATTTGCTTTTTCTCTTATATAAGTTAAAATTAGGGTTTTTACTATATTAGGGTTAAAAAGTGTCTTTCATTCAAATAAACATAACAAGAGCTAAAGAGCATTGTTTTCGACGTTGTTTGTTGTGTTAGAATTATGATTCCACTACCATTCTCATCAAATGTCTATCATTATATGGTATGGTACTTGGAAATACCCTATGATGTGACCTACCTTATTCAATGTGGCTAGATTGCTACCTTAATTCCACCTCCATAAGGCAAGTAGAGTCAAGGGGGGCATACATCTACCCTCGAATGTGATTTCTAGAAAGAAGTTAGATAAGAGGATTTTTGGACAACTAACAAATTTGTGTTGCAGGATGTGGTTCCTAACATTGTGGTTTTGCAGATAGCTATAGTGTGGGCTTCATTCTCCCATATGTGTATCCTTTTATGAACTAAAGTGCATTGTTCAGAGTCCTTTAGTTTGCATATGCATGTAGAGTCATATGGGCGCTAAAGTGGGGGCTAAATGTGGAAACAAAAATTGTAATCCCTTCTTGGAGATAGTACAATTCCTTGCCTAATTTGGACCTATTTTGGTATCCTTGCATTAATTACCCTTTAAATCATCATTAATAGGCCCCTAACACCCATTATTTTGGATCTTGAGGCTTATTTCAGCTAAAAACCTAATAAAATCATGTAAAACATCAAAAATCCCTAAAATCCACCCCAAAAATATAGGGTGGGAATCATTTTCCACCTTGGGTGAATGAATCCCCTTAGGTGGGGCCCATTTCCCACCTTGGGAGAATGACACCCATTTAGGGCTTTTTTCAAATTTGAGTGGGAAAATCAGCCCTTTAATTCAAATTTTTGGTTAATGTCAGCTTTTGAGATCTAAATAACCATAAATTAGGTGTTAATTCATATATAAGCAAGCTCCTAAGTCATTATTTCATCTAAGCAAGCATTTTCTAGAGCAATTTCAAGATCCAAGCATTCAAAGTCTTCAAGCATTCTTTTACAAGAGCACTCAAGTTTCAAAAGCAAGCAAAGTTGAAGTCTTGGAGCAGTATTAAAAAAAATTTCAGGTCTTCAAGATCATTTTCATTCAATATCTAGCATTGTCAAGGGTTGATCATGGTTGTCTATGGTGAATCATGATGGATTCTAGGTTGGGGAGATGAAACTAGCCATCAAGCCAAGCCTAATGACTTGTTTCCTAAGTGATTCCATCCTCCATTATCACTCTAGATTCAATCTAAGGAAGGTACAAGCATTATTGAGGCTCATTTAGTTGATTAGAGATCTCTCAAAGTGAGTCATTCATTGTCATATTTCATTCATGCATCTCATTCTTATACATTAGAATAGGGTTTCATTATGCTTCAGATTTCCTACTCTTAAACACACTTAAGGCTAGGGTTTATGTTCACATTTACATTTAGGTTTCATTATTTCTATGAAGGTTTAATTACAAAACTAGGGGTTTGACCAAGGAAAACCCCTCATAAGAAAAATCAAGTTTATATTCTATTTTGCAGGTCATTTCGTAGATTCAGATCCAGAAATCAATTTTGGAGAAAAGAGCAGGTGTTGAAGTACAAATATAAGCTTTTAATTCCCAAAAAAAGTAGAATGGGACTACTAGAAGTGGTGAATGAGTTCCACTACAGGTGATTTTTCAAGATTTTTACAGATTTAGATACCCTTTTTCTAGAAACATGTTCTTGTGCAGAAACCCAAATCTAGGACTAATTTGCCCAGATTGGCGAATGAGTCACTCGTAGGTAAAAAGTTTAGATTTTTTAGCATTTCCAAGCTTATCTAACTTTTCTTCAGATTCCCAGGTGCACACAATTCATTCTCTAATTTATTATTCTATTTTATTCACATTTTTAGGTCATTTAGTGGAAGATTGCATTGAATTAAGGTTTAGTGTTACATCTTGCATTGCATTTGTCTTTCCAAGTCTTAACTTGGTGGTGAACCCCTCATTAGTTTTCATTCATCCCCTAGGACAACCCTATTGCAAGATCTCTTTCTCCTTTGCATTGAGATCTCTAGGGTTATCCTTCAATGAGATAATTGGAAAGTGGGTGTGCTCTATGTCCTAAAGCATACGAAATTATCCAACCCCATTTTTCATTATTTCAACAAGATGCAAAGAATTAGAAATGATTTTTTTTTATGCAAATTTTGACTCTAACAATGCACTTTCTTTCACCAAATGAACTAAATTAAAAAGGTGTTAGAATATGTAGTTATGAATTTCAAACCAAGATCTACAAGTATAGAAAAATTGAGCAAACAAAGACAAACGGGTATGACAAAGACTGCTAATGCACTTGTACAAGGATAGGATTTCCCAAGCGCATCTAGTTCCTTGTTTAAGGTTGTGAAAACTAAAATACTAAATGTCTAAGTTGTTGATTAAGGTTATTGTTCCTATATGCAAATATATTTGATATTGTCTACTTTTCCATAATTTTCCAATGTAATGCAAATACAAATGTATGACAAAATGATACCTTTTGAATGTAATTTTGAAATAAAAATATTATCTAAATGACTCAAACACACCCCTAATGCAAGCTATGATGCAATTTTGATGTAATATTTTTAGATTTTTATGACATTTTATGATGCAAATACGAAACCCTAAATAAGAAATGCAAGACAAAATGATGTAAAACCTATATCTAGGCATTGGAAGACTACCAAATCAAAAGCTATGATGACAAAATTTCAAGTTCACCAAAATGTAACATAGAAAATGGGAACCCCATATGTTTAATGTATAAACTTAGGGTTGCTTAGGATATGTTTTCTAAGTCACATTAGAAGGTGGATAAAAAAGGTGAGTAGATTGAATATCTACCATAAAGGTGAGCCAATAAGACCTGGATCCACTTTCTTAGGGTCTTGAAGATGGATGGAAAATTATTTATAATGATTAACCTAATTGAGTTATATAACCTAATGTGATAAATGTAATAATCTGGAAATACATGACTAGAACATTAAATTTGTAGGTGGATATGTGAAGTGTGTCAATTGATATGTACTTATCACCAAAAGTTGGATCTAGCATGCAGAGGAGGACACAGTCACCTAGGGGCATATGGGTCCCTAATATAGGGTCTTGAAACTGATTCTACAATCCTTTGATGCTAGATCTAACCTTCTATTTCTTGGTTGCAAACTTGTCGTAATATCATCAATAAATTTTGTAGGTGAGTTTTCATTGTTTGACAAGATATATGACAAAAAATGCAACAATGGAGAATTTTTCTTCAAGATTCCTTTAATATTCTTCAAAACTATAAGTTTCACATTTACAAGGAGAGGAAATGTTGGGCTATTTAGGGCTTTCCTCAGCGAAAGATTGTGTAAGTTTTTCCACTTCCACAATGGCAATGTCAATGATAGGAAAGAAAATTGAAAGGAAGGAATGATGAATGAACAAATGATGTAACTCACCACCCTTCAATGACTTCCATGAAGGACTAAAGTCATGCACATCACCTCAAGGATATTGAATCTTGATTGATAGATTTTCTTGAATTCTTGGAGACCTACAACAATGCTAGCCTTCACAAAACAATAACGTGAACACACATAGAATTTGACATGATATCAGATCTTGAATTGCTACAATAAAGATATGATAATGGTGCTCTTGACTTGCTCCTAACAATAGTTTTTTCCTTTGAATTCTAGATAATGTGTGTTCCATTTCAAATGATAAAATAACTAGGTGTTTATATGCAATCATTCTAATTTCCCAAAAATTAAATTCCAAAATCTGACAATTGAAATTTAAATTCTAAATGTTAAAATTATGCCAGCAACATATTAAAATTTGCCCCCAAAAAGATAGGGGATCCATATTCCCATGGGTGTATGGGTCCTAACTCTATCTACTAGGAAATTAAGTGTTGAGATAATAACATTAATTGTTTTCTTTTATTCAATGCTTGCAATTTTTTTGAAAAATGATAAAAATGGGATTTGGAATGCATAATTTTGGAAATTAGAGACTTAATTAGGTCTAATAATTTAGCGGGGCCAAAAAATAGTGTGAAATTATTAAGGATAACAATTTTCTGCACCCACTCATCAATCAAATCCACTTCACTCAATCATGCAATCAGTTAAATCATTCATGCAATCAATTAACTCATCAATTAATCCCTTCGCAATGACACATATCACATGCATAGTCCTCTTGTCCTCATAATAAACATCATCCATTGATTCCTCTGATCATTCTCCACCATTTATCAACATTAGGAAAAGGATATAAAACTATCGCCTTCCAAGCCATCAAGGATACACAATTGTTTGAGAAAATTCATTCATTTTATCATCCAATCCATTTCTATCAAAGGTTATTATAGTAACAAGAGAAATATGCATATCAAATTATGGAAGCATATCTGAGATCAATGGAGAAAGATGATGCTTTATGACACTTGACAGTATTTCTTTATTATTTCATTTAATTTATTGTTCTCATACTTTATTGTAAGCAATTGTTGAATGTGAAATGGGTACCTTCATATTATTGTCCTTATTTTATAACTCCACATTTTATCATGCATAGGTTCAAATATATTTATGAAATATTATAGATGTGAGAAAATCCTAAAAAATAATTCATATACCTCTATGTAAGATATCTATCATGATCAAATATTTTATTAGAGAGAGGGTAAATACTAACATATATTTATTAATGGGACTAGGAGTAAATCTAGACATGATTGGATTAAAGTGAAAACTATGATGGAAGGAAGGGAACTAGGTTAAGAAATAAAATAACTATGATGAACATGAGCAAGGAAGTAAAGGGGAATATGATGGGTGAAGGATGGGATAAAAGGTGAGGGTAAAGACAAATGTGATAAATAGATATAATTGTAGAAAAAATGTGAAAGAAAGGCTAGTAATGATTAGAGAGGTATTTGTAATGAATTAGGGTGTGAAGACGGAAATTATTTATAGTGATATAGGAGGAAGAATGAATAGTGTTTGGAAAAAGAGAAATGATGTGGTGGAGTTGAGAGAAGGATTGATGATGAGATAGCATGGTGTTAAGAGACTATAAGTGAGAGAGTTCTCTTAGAATTTTAAGAGAATGGAGGGAGTTGTGTGAATAAGAAAAGTATTTATTGATTAGGAAGAATAAAATTATTTTATAAAAGTAATATTTGTTGTTTTGAAGAAGATAATTTAGAATTTTGGAGGTGTAGGAGTGTTAGATTTGACAAGAAGGTCAAGATAATGAAAAAATCATTCTATTCATATTTTTGGATTAAACTAATCAAATCTTAAAGAACATTAAAAAATGAAACTAATCTAATGTGATTCAACACAAAAGTACTTTGAGCTAGCACTAAAATAAAAAATGAACAATGATAAACATGTCTTGAATTAGAATTTGATGTTGTAAATGGGATTCAAGTGACTAAAACATCCTTGCAAAATTTAGATTAATTTTATGAACTTTTAAAATCTAGTGCTTATGTTTGGGTTGTATTTGTACCTAGGCACTCATATTCATTAATTTAGAAAATATAAATCTTTATGTTAATTATTTCACTAAATTATTTATCAACCTTGTGCTTTTAGAAATATCACATCATGCACCAAAATAAAAATATTAGTAGACAAGCTTTTAATGGAAAGGAAAAATGGGTTTGTCACCTTCATAAGTTGTTTTAGTTATTCCCCTATCTAGCACATTTTAGTGCCTACAACATGCACTTTAGAATATTGAGAGTGTGTGTAACCTTAGTGAGATGATAATGGTGGTGTGTGTTGAGATTTGAGCTTAAGAAGATAAAACTATTTGTAGATTCTTAACTAGATTGGTGTGTGCAAGTGATGGAGGACAAAAGGGAGATAAATGTTATAATATATGTAGTATAGAAAGGTTGAACATGGTGGAGAAACTTTAGATCTATAACATATAAAGGGTGAGGTAGATTTATCAAACTATGGAATCAACAACAAAGGAAATCTTATGGAAAATGCCAATAATTAAGATATATAAAGATAAGATGAAGAGAGGAGAACAAACGAAAGGGAGATTTTATGGCTTGGATTTATGGAGAGCTTTAATATTTAAATGTGCAATTATGAATGTTGTTGAACTTAAAAGAAATGTGCTCTTTAAAAAATTAGCACATGTGTGAGTGAAAGAATTATGCAAGAAGTCAATAAGCAGGGGACCAAGGCTATCTAGGTACAAAAACTGATGTTCAAAATTAGGTTTACATGAATATTTTGAGAAAGCGTACATTAGAATAATGCAATAAGAATGAGGGTTCTATAATTGTCCAGATCTGGACTTAAAATTTGAACATAACCACGAGTCTTCAAGAGCATCAATGTCCTAACAAAACCAAATGTCTAGACTTTAAGGATGGGTAAGGGATAAGATCCTAATGATTTTTCTCTAATTTTCACATTCTATTTGATACATATTTAAGTTAGAAAATAGATTTAATAATATCTAAGACATATCTAAAGAATAAACTCCAAAATAAATAAAAATATATAATTTGAAAATCAATCTCTTTATTAACATGCCTAAAATTACCACCCGTTGTTTATATCTTATACTATAAATTATCTTTGATTTTTTACTTCATCATGGTCATGGAAACATATAGTGTGGCTAATTTTGTTACAGTGAAGTGTGGCTGATTTTGTGATATGACTTGTTAATTATTTTACAAAATTCAGAAGTCCAGTCCAATTACCACTTGTACTACAAGAAACCGCTAGTGGTCATTGACCTTTAATGGGACTCCTGGATCTCATGTTATCATGTCTCTGAATGCATTCATTTTTTTAAACATACTTTTCTACTGATCAAACAAATCTGCCACCACATATCTTTCATTAACAGTATCCACCCATGTTATGGCGCCGCCTCTCAAGATCGCCTACAGATTGAAAGCATTGGAATTTTTCGATTTGTGACCCTACTTTAATTTCAAACAAATATGTAGGCCCTCTGCTTCTACCCACATCCTAACTACTGTGGTTTTAACATATTCCCTGGCAAACAAAGACTACATCACTACTGCTTGAATTTCATCAGCAGTTTCGTGAGAGATTGGTCGTGGTGGTTTTTTTATTTCTGTCTGTGGCCCATTTATTCTATTTAAGCATCATCAACTTTAATGGTCAAATTTTGACAATAAATACATGTTCTATTTTCATTGACAAAATTGATCTTTGACCACTGAATGAAATAAATGATATTTAAGAACAATAATTCATAAACATTATGTCATTTCAAATACATCATGAGATGTCTGCCAGTAGATTTTTCATGCAATTGCTTCTTTCAAGGAATCCTTGAATTCAACCATAGCTACAAGTTTTACTCAACACCTTCATCTCTCTCTCATCTAACACTTGGAATTCTTGCCCTCGTTTGATTGCTATCCCAAACACTGTTTGCACGCACACAAGAGGACTGGTATCGCTTGAGCTGTGCATAATTAGCCATTACCGACAAATCACAACCTTGCATGCATTTGTATATTTGTTAATCTAATCTATGACGTTGCTTCTTATGCATTTGTATATTTGTTAATCTATACTAATCCTTTACCGACAAATCACAACCTTGCATGCATTTCTATATTTCTTAATATAATCTATGACGTTGCTGCTTATGCAATCACTCGTGACCTTTCTCATTTCAAACTTACAATATTCTGCATGCAAAGTCTTTTATTCAAGTCGGATGAAACAGTTTTATGAATCATGCATTCATTAGGAAATAGGTGCATATTGAACTGTGGAAATCTAATGTCTTTAATTAAATAGACACATGTCATTATTCATAGAAAGATATTTATCTTTGTTCAAAATAGTTCACAGGCTTCATTTCAACTATATGAAACTTGGGCTGCCATTTATCCTCTTCTAAGGAGTTGAAGCTTATAGAGATAGGGAGAGTTATGGAAGAAAATTAGAGATCTATTCTCTTTTAAAATAGAAAAGGAGAATGAGAAATGTATTCATCTCACTCAAAAAGGTTACCTTCTCTTACTTAAAGACTCATTTGATGCACATATTACATGACAAAATAAAATAAAATCTTTAAATCATTTCTACTAGAATTTTTCATTATTTTTGTCTACATCAAAAGTGAATTTGTTAATGAATATATAATGTAAAGGTAAGTGGAAGAAAAGTTTTAATTTGACCGTCAACTTTGTTAGTCAAGTAAATTATTTGTGATAATTGTTCTTTTGAAGTTGTTCTTCAAATGATAAGATATATTTTATTTTTAAAAATTATATAATTTGAATATATCTTAAAATTGTTCTATATAAATATGATGTTTTTTTTTTAAATCTACCATTTTACATGGTATAGCCTTCCTACAATTTTTATTCTATTAAAAACAAAAATCTTATAGTCATATGACCATCAAATTCAAGCCCTAAATGAAGGGTAGAGAATATTTCTTTATCTTGTTTCTCTCACTTATTCATACGCATTGCCTCTACTCATCACGATAGTTCACTAAAGTAATTTTTTCAAATAAGTACAATAGACTATTAGAGTATGCATATTTATTTTATAAACCTTAGTTAAGGAAAAAAATTAGTCATTTTCTAATAAAGTGTTAGGCATTCAATAGTGATCACTACAAGATATTTCATGCTATAATTTAAAATATTGCATGGTATTTAAGAAATTTTTCGTTTAGGCTAGTTTCTTTCCACCCTAGAAGTTTTTGGGGGTATTTAGATGTTTGTAAGTGAATTTTTGTAGGTATTTTTCGAAGGTGAAACCTACAAAAAATCTAACCTATCCATCATATCTAGGTGTTATAATAAAGTTATTTTTTCCTTTTCTTATCTAAAGAGACACCAAGAAGCCAAGATAACAAGGGTTTTAGGTTGTGTTATCTATGATTTTTCTTAGGTAACTTCATTTTAGAGAATTCTTTGTCAAATGAGCTTATTGTTACATCTAAAGTGTCCAAAAACCTTAAGATCATGTTTCAAATTGTCCAAGTAAAACATATTTTTTGGAATCCCAATTTACTTTTTTTTATTGTAGGTCATAATGAATGCATATTGAGACACAAGAGAGCTACATTTTTTAAAAATAATTAAAAAATTATGTAGGGTGTAATATGTACAAGGTACAAATAGTGTAGATCACACATACTATGTAGTGCTCCATGCCTTAGGAAAAAAAATCCAAGATTTTGCACTTCATTCTACCACCAAGACCTAAAATTTTCCAACAATTTCTTTAACACTTAACACCAATGAGATAATTTCCAAAATTTCTATCACTCATTGGAATTAGTGTCCACATTAGAATACACAAGAAATAAATAACCACAGTAATGTCAACTTATGAGTCACACCAATAATATATATGAACCAATCACTTGTCATATTATTAGTCTACTTATTGTTACCATGTTACAATTATTATGAAATCACCTATTGATGTCAACATGATGCTATTACTTACTTGAGGACTAATTTCTATAGGTACTTGTAATTTATTTTGATACATGAATTTCATGTTTGGAATTCCAGAAAGGAAATGAAGAGATTAAATCACTACTATATGCCGATTTAATAAACAAAAAAAGTAGAGGAATTAAAATCCATAGAATAGAGGTGAGACAACAAATTAATGTAGTTTACCCTTATTCTTAGGCTATGTCCACAAATAGTGGTCCATTCTTTTAAAATTATAGAAAAATTTAATTACAATTTACTTGCAACAAACAACTACAATATGTAGCAATGAATTCACATAATTTACACTACCCAAAATTCACCACATACTCTGCTACATGCACCACAAAACAACCTGCAATCACCTTCATGTTACACCACATGAATTACAACTGTAACCAAAACTCAATTTCATGTGGTTTTTCATCCCCCACGCATTCCCTTGCTATTGAAAGTTCACAAATCGTGGTTGTTCATTTTAAAATCCACAACAATAAAATGCATTTTCAAGCTGTTACAAATTTGTTTCTTCAACCAAATTACATTAGTAATAGGTAATAAATTTCCATTAATAAAATTTAGCATTTTTCCTTGGGTTGGATCTACCTCCTTTCACTCCCTTGTTAATTAATTTGGGGGCAGAACATGCTAAGAAAAGTGGCCAAAATTTAAACTCTAGAGGTTGTTCAAGCTCCATAGACCAACAATTTCCCACTTTGAGACTAATCAAATAACATCGTTGCCTCTATAGCTCCCATTGGAAATTAGCACCACTGAACTTAGGGTAAAAGTACAAAGTTGTGTGACACTTTCAGCCAACTTATTAGCACAAGTGAATTTAAGTATTTCTAACTAAAAATCTTTTTTTTCAAACATATGGTCTTGCAAGGTTCATTCTAGCTAAGTTAGATATCTCCATAAATTTTCCAACTAGAATTGTTGGCTAAATGCATATGTAGCACCAATTTGAGGCCAATTTACTAAAAAATAGATTTATTTGAATTTTTTGATGTTTCAACAACTTCTACTCATGGGATAGGCCGCACATGCAATTGGTAGATACATTTAAATCTGCCACTCATCTGGAAATTGTCGGTGGATGATTCAGGTTATATTTATCTTCGTCACTTCCTTGACAAATGTTTTTGGCCACTTACTTTTCCTGTTCTTTGGAGACTGTTTACCAAATGTTTTGTGTTTGCCAATGAACTAATGGGACAGGCTATTCATGCAATTGGTAGATACATTTAAATCTACCACTCATCTGGAAATTGTTGGTGGATGATTCGAGTTATATTTATCTTCGCCACTTCCTTGACGAATGTTGTGGAAAAAAAATTTGGCCACTTTGCCTATTCTTTGGAGACTATTTACCAAATTTTTTGCAAATAGCTTGATGGTATCTTTTGGGTATCGTTTCATATGTGGTGGTACTTCACATTAATACTTGCAGGTGAGGTAATCTTTTTCGCATGATCGAAAATATTTAAAGGTTTTACCTCATCAATTCTTTATGCATATGAAATAGTTGCTATTATTAACACTAAGAATTGTGCGAAGGATTTTTTGGCTTTTAAAAAATGGTATTTTATCACTCTATTTAGTAGTTTCTTTCAAGAAGCTTTTGTAAGTGTCCAATTTTGTATTCAATGGTAAGTGAAAATACTATGTAAGCATGGCGCTCCGCCCCTAGAACATGCAAATTAATTGTCCTATTCAATCTTGGGAAAGGACGTTTAAAGAAAGCCTCTCTTAGGGAAACTTGAATCTCATCTTTAAATGGGTAGTATGCATGAGGAAGATGCAATTCGTTCAGTGTTGGACGTGGAAATCATTTGTCTGAGAGATCGACGAGTATTATTTCCTTCTCAGGTCCTCTCTATCTTCCTGTCAAATACTATGGATTTGCTTCAATCGTTGAGGGAATTAGAGCTAATTGTAGTTAAATTTGTAAACCCTCAATTTTGTGATAAGAATGAGTTGTTGTATCTTGTACAAAAATATAATTTTTTCTCTGGGGAAGGATTCATTGGAGTTTTATTCCCTCATGAATATATAAAATAAAAAGTTGGGTATGAAGAAATATTTGAGGCTATTAGATTGGGGCTTCAATTTGGTAACGATTATGTCTTATCTGCTCTAAAAAAATGAAAAGCAAATTTGTGTATCCATGGAGGCTGAAATCAAGGAAAAATTTTATGATGTCTCCTTCCTCTGGGATTATGCACTAAAATTGTTCTCATGTCGGCTCTCAGCTGGGAAGAAATCAATGAAAGTTGAATCTATTGCTCTTGTGCATAGAGAAGTTCATGATTTGGCAAATGCAAATTGCACCATCTCCTTGCATTTGGGTTCCAAGGTGGCCAGTTGGCTGGAAGGGATGGCTCAAACTGATGAAGAAGTTCCTTTTGTGGGTTATGAATTTTTTGCAAAGGAGATACCTCTTCCAATCATGCCTAAACACCAAAATGAGGAAGATTCAGTGCATTATCAAAATTCAACTTGTGCAGAGCGAATGGAGGAATAGCATAAGAAAGGTTAATTTTTTTTTGGCAGAGGATTTGAATTATAAGTTTTGAAAATATGCCTCATTTTGCACCACTCATTTTTGAGTCCTTAGAAGGGTTAAGATGGTGGCACTATAATCAGTTTTGAAAAATCTGAATATTCATCCTACATGTGGGATAATTTTGTACTTGAAATAATCGAATCAATCTTTTGTATCGAATGGGCTATAACCAAAAGTTTTCTTCCTAGTTATTTCCTGTCGGTATGCCCTTTGAACCAGGATTATGTAAATATTTTATATATATTAATATAATATTGTGGCAAGTCCACTTTTGTCAAAAAAAATAAAAATTACTCTTTTATAGATCCATAAGTGTAGTTTATATATATATATATATATATATATATTACTAATTTAATTATTATTTATATTTTCCTTTTTATTTTTTCTAAAAGGAAGTTATCATCATAAATTATTAGGTAGATTACCATGTCAAGGAAAAATAGTAAAACTTATTAAAAAAAATTGAAAAAAGTATGGTGCACTAGATAAAAGAATCTATATCAAGATGTTATAATTTTTTTCCATCATAGATAAATAGATAATATGAAAGTTGACTTTGAATGGAAACAACTAGGTTTTAATATGTGCACATTTTAATATTTATTAAAAAATATATATTTATCAAAATTAGAAAAAATAATATCCATGCACTAAAGTTTCAACTTTTAAATACACACAAAAAATGAAGGAAAATAAATAAAAATTACTATATAAAGATTGACATCTTGTGTAACTTCATTTTTCAACATTTTTTCAACAACTAAATTATAGTGTCAATTTGTAAAAAACTATATTCAAATAATTTTTTAATATTTTTCTAAAAATACAAGAGTAAAATATACTAAAAAATAAATATTTTACTACTTTACATCATTTCAAAATTCAAAACATATATGTCACTTTTTAGTGATTCAAGTTTAAAATCTGGATAAATGTTGGTCATTTCCTTTTAAAAAGTAAGACAAAACTTTGTACTTTTACCTCTTAGTTGTTTTAATTTCATTGTTTTTAATCTTGAATGCCAGTAGAAGCTAAAGAGGAGATCAACTTCTCCCGTGTAATAGTCTTCGTGAACATATCCGCTAGATTTTCACTTGTGTGTATGTTTTCCAACATTAATTGTCCATCCTCCAACACTAATCGAATGAAGTGATATCTCAGTTGTATGTGTTTTTTCGTTGAATGTAAGGAAAAAAATTTAGCACGATAAATGGCACTCTAGCTACCTTTAAAAATGTAATTATCAGTATATTTCTTTCACAATTATTCTTACAAAAATTACAACCAAATCATCTCCTTGCTTGCCTCTATTGCAACATACTCTACCTCTGTAGTTGATAAAGAAACAACCTTTTCCAACCTCAAAATTCAACTCACTGCTATCCCGCCAATACTAAACACATAACCTATAATGCTTTGTCAGGTATCAATATCACCTCTCAAATCTAAGTCAACATAACCTTGTAAAATAGTGTTAGGTCCCCCAAAACATAAATGTTTATTCAATGCATCTCTCAAATACTTGAGAATCCATTTACCTGGATTCCAATGCTCCATTTTAGAATTACTCATATACCTTCGCACAACTCCAATGGCATGTGCAATATCTGGCCTCATGCATACCATTGCGTACATTTTAAACTACTAATAGCTAGAGTGTGGAATCTTGGAGAGAGAAAACACCAAACAAAGTGGCCAAAATTTAAACTCCAAAGGTTGATTGGGCTCCATAGACCAACACTTCACAAGGTTCACTCTCACTCATGTAAACTATAATAAAGGTCAATCATTTCTAATCTAGCCATTATTTTACAGCTAGAAAATAGTAATCATAAATTTAAATTTTGAGCTTCTTATAATTAAGACTTGTCATTTACTATATAGTTGTTGATTCATTATTTTTAGGGAACTTCAAATCTCCATTGTTGCACATATGAACTATCTTTTACATTTTTATGAAGTGTATAATTTTCATGTACAATCTATTGGTGTTACTAGGTTGATCTTATTAGGCTTAAAAAATTTAGATTAAACTTATTTTTTATTTTAAAACTTTAAAATATGAGATAAAAATAATTTTCTATAAGTAGTTGATTTGGGAACATACTAAATTATAGAACACCAATATCAATTTCTTTGTGGAGAGATTCATTGTGCAATTTTGTGACCTTTTCTTTGTATTGTCTTTGTGGGGTAAGTGCAAAAATATGGGAGACCAAAAAGGGGTCTTAATTGGCCACTTTTTTTTAAAATCAAGAAAGATTGACATTGGATGATAAATTGAAGATAGTTACAATCAAAATTTTAAGATACAACAAAAAAGAGAGTCATAGTTCTCTAAATATACTTTCTAAAATACTATTTTTTATATGGTAGACATTAAGGGGTTTAAAAAGAGGGGATACACAAATTGGTCCAATTTTTTTGAAAAAAACATAACAATGTTTTGTGTGGCCCCTCTAAAATTGTCAAAAAATTTAAGTATTTCAAATAATCACTTCAGTGAGAAATTACACTGTGTAGTTTATCCCAATTTTTCTACAAATTTTTTAATGAATATTATTTTTTACTAATTTTTGAAGTGGACACATCCTAGAAATTTGATTTTGGACTTTAAGGCCCTTAATGCTCATGATTTTTGACTTTATAGGCCCTTAATGCTCATGATTTTGGACTTTAAGGCCTATTTCACTCACAAATCACACAAATCCCGACAAGCAACATTCAAACCACTCAAATTTCATGAAACCCACATCAAAAATCTCTAGTGGGACTAAGTCGCCTAGGGTGGCAACTTAGTCCCTTTTGAGGTATTTTCCACTTTTGAGCGGGAAAATCACTGATCTAATTCAAATTCTTGAAGGATGTCAGCCTATGAAGTCAAAATAATGAATAATTCAATGTTAATGCCTATAAATACATGTTTTTAGGTCATTTTTCACATCTCCTAGTCATTTTTTCAAAGAAAAATCAATAGTCAAGAGAAAAATATCTTTCACAAGAAGATTCATTAGTCTTTCTACAACAAAGTTGAAGCTTTAGGGCAGAAAACTAGGGTTTTTTCATGTCTTCAAGCTTGTTTTTTTTTCAATATCTCACATTGCAAAGGGTTGATCATGGATTCCTATGGTGAATCATGGAGAAATCTAGGTTGAGGACATGCAACTAGCCATCAAATCACACCTAAAGTCTTGTTTTCAAAGTGATTCCATCTTCCATTTTCTCTCTATCATCAGATTTAAGGTTTGCATTTCATTTAAATTCATTTGAAATGTTGTAGGGTTTCTTGGATTGAAGTCTTGCATCATTTAAGTTTCATTTCATCATCCTATTCTAGCACATTAGAATAGGGTTTTGTCTTACTTCAAATTTTCCTAGTTTTAGACATAGTTAGGGCTAGCATTTTATGTAGATTTTATCTCCTCTAAATTTTAAATACCAACTAGGGTTTTGAATAAGGAAAACCCCCCATTATAAAAATAAGTTATCTTCTATTTTGTAGGTGTTTTTGAAGATTCAGGTCTAGATTTCCATCAGAAAACAAAGTGCAGACTGTGGGCTTCCACTTCCACTTTCAAAATTTTAGAAATTTAGAAGTGGAATAAGTCACCAATAGTGGTGACTTAGTCTCACTGAACCTTTTTTTTGAAGGATTTTGTAGATTTGGATACCCATTTGGCCGAAACAGGCTCTAGAGCAATTTTTCCAAATCTAGGACTAAGTCACCCAGATTGGCACAAGTGTCCTAGTCGGCTTCTACAACATTTTTTTCAAGATTCCAGACCTTCATGCCATCATTTTTCATCCTCTAGGTGCACACTTCTAGTTTCATCAGTTTCTATTGCAATTTACCTTCATTTCTAGGTGTTTTTGCATATCACAATGTGTTTTCAAACAACTTGCATTCCTTAGATTTTGCATTAAGACATCATAATTATATACATTGCATCCCTTTTACATTAATATTTAGTGTAGACGTTAGCATATTGGGTCCATTTCTCTCCTCTTAGGTGAAAAACCCTAGAAGAGTTAGATAACCCTTGGATACCCAAAATCATTGTTGACACATTCCATCTAATCTCCTTCTATACATGTTAATTAAATAAAATTTCAATTATTTAATTAATATGGTCAATTTACCCCTTAAATCTATTAAGGTCCTAAGATGATTAATTTATTAATTATTTAACTTATATTTTATCCCCATTCTTCTTTAAATAAATAAATCTTTATTTATTTAATTTAATCACTTTATTCTCTCACATGAATTAAATATTTTATTTAATTCTTCCATTTTCTCTCCCCACTTGTTGCATCCTCCATAATTTATCATTATGCCCTAATATTAATTCTAATCACCTCATAATGATGTGAACACACTTAGTCATGTATTAAGAGGTGTTAATCCTCTGAATTTCCCACTTGTATCCTAATCATTCCCCATTAAGCCTAATTTTCACCTAATTCATACCATAATCATTTGAAATTCTTAATCCCCTAATTAGGAAAGGGATTTAACCCCCTTTCCATTTATGCTACCCACCTTTCCTCTAAACCTTAAAAGATTTCCCCTTTTTTAAAAGCAACCCCACATGGGTCCTTTCTCCAACATACAATTAAAAAAATTAAAATTCCTTTATTCCTTTCCACCCCATAGCTTGGGAATGTTGTACAAGGAAGGTCTTTATGATGAATATCTTCCCCATATCCTAATGTAACTTCCAAGTACCAATCTCCCTCTCAAGCCTCCACATAGTGAAACTTGTCACCATCGTGGGCCTTGAGAGGTCACCTATCCCCTCATCTCATCTCATGATGCCACTTGGTATCTATCATGAGTTGAGATGTCTCAAGCTTTCCTAGCCATTGATCTCCCAACATGCAATCATATCCCTCCATCCATCTCTCCTCTCATCAAATGCAAAACACAACTATTTTTGAGGATCTTGCAATCTATGAACTTTTGAGCAAATTGGAAATGTTATGCTTCCAAAATTTCATTGAGCACACATTGAATCTAATCACACCTATGAAATCCACACATTGTGAGCTTCAACATATCAGGTACTTATCAAATTATTAATAGGTTTGAGCCCTTTATGACCTTATCTTGATTTTTTATTTTTTTTTGTGTTTATTTGGTTTTCATTGTGATTTATCTTCTTTCTTTTTTTTAAATCACCACAAAAAATTTTGCATGCCTAATGGGACCCACATAACTGGTCTACTTACATAAATTTTTCAAATTTTTTGTGAAGTTTCATTTGTAGGTATTTACATAGGGGTGATTATGCTCTAGACTGGCATATTTGCTCTATAAATGGTTGGAATTGTCCCTACAGAGGTAGCTATACTTCGGCCTTCTAGTATCTAGATCCTTCTTCTAGAGAACATGTGAACATGTACATATAGAGGAAAATATGCCTCCATAAAGGTGATTCCATAATCAATTGGGTATGCTCTAAAAGGGAAGATATGTGTGCACATAGGGGACTCTTCTCAGAGGTAGACCTACATATACAAAGGTGGATCTGCTCCACATAAGTGATTCCACCTACACAAAGGTGGCTCCACCAATTATTGACTCCATCTCCACGTAGGTTGATTCACTCCAAAAGGGAAATTGTACTTTGTACTTGAGCAGATCTGTAGGTAATATAAATACTTTGATTTTACAATTTTTTTCTCTCTCTTTGTGGTATTCCTTACTAATCAACTAACTTTTCCTTTTTCTTGTGATCACACTAACACTTGTCCATAGCCTTCAATTGTCGAAGACCGGTATATGAAAACACTAACACTTTCTCATAGGATGTTTGTTGATGACTATTTTTACTACCAATCTAGTCACATTTGGATTTTATTATAGGGTCAATTAACCTTTTTTTTCATGAATGGGGTCTCTTCTCAATGTATGATCTCCCTTACACCATTATGTGATCATGGGGATCAAAAATCACAAGTTGACCTAAGCCTTATTGTGTTACCTAGGGGTGCTATTTTTTGTATATGATAGATCTCCTTGTGCTATGTGTGAGCTTGGAGATCAGAAATTCCTATCATTTCCTTCTCTTTAGGAGGCCTACTTAGGGATTTCATCACCCCAAAGAATGAATTCAACCACTCGAATCGACGAGGTATATAAATGGGGGAGAACAAAATTTGTACCCTAATCTAGTTATGTCATGTTTAGTGAAGCTTTGATACTTGGGTGATACCAAGATAGGAGTGCAAGGTTGTTCTAAATGAATTGACTAATGTTCCCAACCCATCTATGTTTGTCTATTTTTTGTCCATCCTCTATTATTTAGTCATCATCCATAGATAGGTAGACTTGCTCTATCCTTGGGTAGATTCATTTCTATATAGGTGCATCCACTCTATTTATGGGAAATTGTGATTTCTAAGAACTAGTCAATAAACCTTGGACATCTCTACCTTATCCTTAGGTGGATCTATTTTATTTAGGTAGATCTACTGATCACTTTAGTCATCCTTGTTAGCAGGGTGCACTTTGTCAATGGGTTATTCCAATTTCCTTAGATGGATCTATTTTCACATGGGAGATTTAACTAATTGGAAATCTTGTCCCATATAGGAAATTACACCCTATCGATGGGTTATTTTGTTTGGACAAACCATTCAACCATCATTCTTAGGTGGCTCCAATCTATAGACAGGAAAATATATTTTTAGGTAGATATGTCTTATCCTTGGGTGGTCTTGTAGATAGGTGATTCTATTAGGCAACTCTTCTTTGTTGACAAGTGGTTACACTCTTATGTAGATATATTTATATATGAGTAGATGCACATTTTCCTTGGCTAGATATGTTCCCCATATAAAATCTAGAGAGAAAATACTCTTACTAAAGATAGTCCTAATTGTTTATGATCTAATCTTGTAATTGGAACATTTTTTGCATCAATTATACATCACTCATAATGACCACTTTTTTCATATCACCCCTATTGAAAATTATCAAATAATTACTCTATTAGTACAAGGACATCCCTAAACACACATCAATCAATTCCTATATCATCCTACATTGATATTTAGCCTCCTAATACTTGTTTGAGATCTTTAGAATCATAATCCAATTAATCAACCATCATCCTCATCATACTTTCTTAGGAATGTTTCCTATCTTGAGTTAGTAATCCTTCTTGGTAGATCAACTTACCTCAAGCAAGAGATTTAGTTTGTGTAAAATCATTTGTTCTTGAGAACCCTGTATATCTCAAGTACAATCCTATCATCATCATCCTACATTCTTGAGAACATAGCCTATCTCACTTGTACCAATCATCCAATCATCATCGACTTGAGTTCTCAAATCCAATTGGAGTTCTAAATCAATAATATAATAATTATTGTTTAGTCTTGTTCTTGGAATTATAATTATCATTATCCTTTGATCCAATCATCCTCCCATATTTCATGCCCATAACCACATCACTAACTCATTTGACTGCAAAATCCGACGAAAATGTCTGACGAAATATGTATAATTTGATGTATTGTCGGGTGCTTGTAAAATTTGATGTGTAATTTTCAGGTTTTTGAAAGTTTATCCCTGACGTTCGTCAAAATTTTGATGAACTTGGGTTTCGTCGAAATGTCGACTATCAGTTTCGTCGAAATTTTGACAAACATGAAAAATAGAAAAAAATTAAATTTTGGCCGACATAAAGAGAAGTGAGTTCACATTTGATTTATTGCGATAGTGTTTTTCTCTACTTGAGACAGTTTGTGGAGAACTAAGGATGATTTTCTTGGGAAAAACAAGAAAAAATTCAAGAAGATATCACCAGGTTGAGGGTAGTCATTGTCTTTATGCATAATTCAGTTGTGAAGTCGGATTTATAGTTCTAGGTTTGAAAATCATGTATTTTAAAGCAACATCTCATAAGATTTCATTTTTAGAGGTTTAGGGTTTTGAGAATTTCATGTCCATATTTTGTTGTGTGGAATCACCATAAGATCACAACCAAGGAATAGATTCTTGTGACTGTAATTATGTGATCCATAACTCTATTGGTCATGTGGCATAGTTGTGCTATAACAAATATAGGATGCATTCATATGTGACCCAAGTTTAATGTGGCTATGTTGTGATAGAAATGGAGGCACTAATATAATGTAGTTAATTCAGGTTGTATAATGTAGGTGTCAATCATCACTGGGTGCATTCAGGTTGTCTCAAATTTAATAGGATATGATGTAATTATAGCATGATCGAAGAGTGATTACCTCTTGCTGCAATAAAAAGCTTATAACTCAAGTTGATGGTAGAGTGTTGTGTTATATCAATTATGTAGTGGCATTCGCCACAACCCATGTTTAATGGGCTATTCTATATGATCAATATTTTATAAACATTATGAATGTTACTTGACATATATTTGCATAATCTCAAATTCTTAAGAGGCTTTGAAGTATCAATGTATCCTATATAGGGTTTAGAATGATTTCCTTTTAATTAAAAAATAAATAAATGATGTATTTCCCTATAATTAGTTAATGTGGAGATCTCCTAAATCTGTCCCTGCACACTATCCTCTTTGGCACTGTATTCATTACTGCAGCTACTAGGGTTTTGTATGTGACATCTTTAATATCTTCATGACCGTGGCTTTTAAATAGATCTCAGTCTTTTCTTTAATCCTTTTCATGGTAACCCTTGAGTTCCATAATCCACCTTCAATCTCTTCTAAGAATGGTGTCTTAAGCTAGACTACATAGTATGCATATAAAGCAAGTCCTTCATACCTGCCATTGTTCCAAACCACCACTCACTGCCTTGCTTAAAATGTTGCCTCCATAAGCACAATAGCATGTTTAAAATCATGGTTGCCAGTGATTGACTATTAAGGTCACCACTTTCATCAAGAAGATACAATGAGATTTTTGTCTTCAAACTCAAGGCATTATGCAAGATAACATTGTGAATTGTTTGTTGTGTACAATTTGATTTTCTTGCACATTTACTGCTTTGCTAACTTCCTTTAAGACTAGGTATTGCACCCTCAGCTGCAATCTCAAACAACTCACTCACTATCACTTGAAGATTCCTTTCATGAGCATCCTTCTATAAAATCAAACTATGCCCTATAGACTGCCTACTTACTACAGGGACTCATTGTTTCATGGTATTGTAGTTCTTAAGATCCTCCAACCTTATTGACACTACTTCATATTCTACAAGGTATTATTCACTATTGTCCCATCTTTGATGAGTCTCAAAACACTGCTCAAACATGCAATCCACTACCTCCATTATACATTAATGGCTAAGAAGAAAAATTGAACCTATGATTACCACTGTTACTTCATTTGGATAGTCATTCCCTAATTGCATTTTCCTTGTCTAACACTACCAAAAGCATTTGAAAAACCCTTAAGGTCAGCAAGGGGGTAAGGAAACTCACTATAAAATCTCCACTTTACTATGAAAGGTTTGAGCTTTATTATCTTGTCACTGCTCAGCATCTTTTTGACTGTCACATCTCAAGTGAATATCATTCTGCTTACCATAGATTCCATTTACAAATGTCACTAAGCTACATAGTGTGCTTGTTATTGGCTACAATCTTTAGATTGTAAGATTTTGTTATTACCTACAATGTCTCAATCTTTCTAGTATTGCAACCTCACTAATCTGCTATAGTTATTGTTTATGTTTCTATGGAGGTAGAGATTTTGTACCCTAATCATGCTCTTACCAATGCTTCTATTTTTTTTATTACCTGGCTCTCTCAATGTTGAGGGCCCTAGGGATAAGCTCGTCATAAGAAGTGACACATTGCATCTTTAACTAAAAGGATAAATACGTATTAACATTAGCAATGATGATTCTGACTTGTTGATCCTTAGGAATGGGTCACTTGCTCTTACTAGCTTGCTACCTCCATCGTTGTAGGAATTTTGTGATCAAGTTCAATATTCTGATTTTAGGAGTCTTAACGGTTGGAAATCATAGTAAAATCAGAATTTAATAAGTTTTGGAATTGGCATTTTAAAGTGTTTTTTGGGGTCATTAACTTTAGACTATCTTCTCTTTTGTAGGGGTGGTTGCATGCCAAAAAAATTTGGTGTAAAATATCAAAATTATTAGATTATGTTACCTATCTATAAATAAAAATTATTGGAGTGTGATTTTGATATTTTTTGAAGATCTAAATAGTCAAGCTTGGTAAAGAAAAATCATGTTAGATAATATTAGTAATAAAACAAAATGAAGAGACACTTGATAGATTGTGGGCCAGGATTGAAAAGAAAGGGTGATGGGAAATGTTATTGTCCTTGCAATAATTACAAGGGCTTAAAGACGAGATGACTTTTAATCACAATAGTTGAGAAACATTGTAGGTAGCATGGTCACGTTGAAGGGGGGCATGATTATCATCCATTGGTAAGTTGTTCATTATATGTGCTTATATTGATTGAATTTGTAAATGTTTATATTGTTTTAACATTTTATATATATATATATAATCACTCTGATCATGATCATGGTTTATTTGCAGGCTCATCATTATTATAAAGGTGGGGCAATCTTGTGGGTAGATGATATGGATTATCACGTACCGTAGAATGTGGTTTTGCGTTTAAATCTAACATGGAGCTATGAATATCAAGATGAAGCAATTTATCCCAAGTGGAAGAAGATGACTCAGCGCAATCGTAAAACATAGTTAAAGAAGATGATGGTACTTAAATACATTGATCCATGACACATTTTAATGGTAGAGCTAACATGATGATCAAGATGACTTTGATGATGTTCATGATTTACCTATACTTGAGAAGGCATAATGAGCCCTTTGGCGAAGGTTCCCAAAAAACTCTTCTTGTTGTATTGTTGTTGTTGAACTTCTGAAGGTTATGAATGGTTTATCCAACATAGCAATCTCACAGATGTTAAGGTATGCCATATATGTCATATTTTTTCATCTATTTTAATTGTTGTTAGTTCATCACCAGTAAATAAAGGATGAAATATGTACCATTAATATTCTTTATATGAACAAATTATTTTTTGTTGTAGATTGATTGGTGAATTTTTGTTACCACCATCAAATATTTTACCTCACTTATACTGAGATTTATGTGCCATTATGAAAGATATCAGAATGGAGTATCAAGCAATAGATGCATGTCCCAATGATCGTATTATATATCATAAACAACAGGAATTTGCAACAGAATGCCCAAAATGTCATATCAGTAGATATCAAACAGATCAACTAACAAAAAAGGTGTCTTGCAAGGTTCTTCGTTATATTCCCATTATTCCATGTATGCAATGATTATTTAGGGTGCAAAAAGCTAGCTGCTATAATTCATGGATTACCATGCCAGAATAGAAGTGGGAGATGACATTCTTCAAATGCCCTGCGGATGGTTTTGCATTTAGGACATGGGAGGAAAAATGGCTACACTTTAAAGAAGAACCTCATAATCTCCAAATTTCATTGGGAGCGGATGGTGTCAATCCATTTGGAGAGCTGAGATCTATTTACTCAGTGTGGCCTATTTTTGTTATCAACAATAACATTCCTCCATGGATGTCAATAAAGAGGGAGCACATAATGTTGTTAATGATTCTTCCAGGTATTTGTTTACATCAATTTTCTTTAACGTAGTAGCATCTCATTTTTCTTATTTGTTGCATAATGACATATTTTTTTCATTCAATAGTCATGTACATTAAATTATATATATTGCAGTAAAATGGTTATAATAATTATGTAATATTTATGTTCATTCAACTAGGTAAGTACCAAGTTAAAGATATGAATGTATATATCAAGCCTCTTATCAATGAGTTACTAAAGTTATGGAATGGCGTCACTATGTATGACGTCTCTAGACCAATAGAACAAAGACATTTTCAATTCCATGCAATGCTTGTATGGACAATTCATGATGCCCTAGGGCTAACACATTTTCGTGGTATGTTATAACGTTCAACTGCACTTTAACAATATTTAATTTGATGAAGTAGATATCATGCATGTTTTTTAAATAATCTATTCATTATATATAATTATAAAAATTGACATATTTAATCCAATTATATATGATCTTGGAGGTCTTCAAACAAAGGGAAAATTTGCATGTCCAATTTGTGGTCCCAAGATGAAATCTATTCATTATATTTTTATATTGTGTTGTGTTTACTCATGTTGTAATTGACAATTATTGTCGTTGTTAATTTTTTTAACTTATATGCTTCATGAAGGTCATCAAGGCATTAATGGTTGGCTTCCACAGGGACTGAAAAGTTATCCCAGACAATTTAGTAGGTTACCCTACTATGAGTAGCTACAAATTGTGCATTTTTTTGACACAATGCATATCAGAAAGAATATAATAGAAATGTAATGGAAAATATTGGATGGAAGGCATGACAAAGAAAAAATTGTCAAAATTTGTAGTGACATTCAGGAAGCCAATCATGCAATGAAAAATTTCATTCAATTAAATAATGATGGAGACCAAATTAATATAAGTGCCCTTCCTTGGTTATTAACAGAGCAGCAAAGCAATGCTATAAAAGATGTCATACAAAAAAATTGATTTCCCACAGGATTTGTTGCGAACATAAACAATATAATAACAAAGAAAGGTGAATTTGGGTCAAGGATGAAAACACATGATTGGCATACCTTCATTAAGGTAATTATTCTTGTATATTATATACACTTTTATAATGCATGTACTTTTCATTGTATTGTGTTTACTACTTTTGGAAAAATAATGAAAAGATCATTTTATAATTGTTGCAGTATGTTCTACCTCTATCTCTCCTAGACAACTTTGATAACAATGTCAAGCAAGTTATATATGATCTTGAAAAATACATGAGGTAAGTAGCGATATTTGTTCAATTCGTTGTATACATCTTATAATTTCCATTTGTTTACTTGTTATGTAATATACTATATATTTTGTTTAATTTATTAATATATTTGCACCTTGAATCACTTGTAGATGGTTGTCATCTAAAGAAATCCATAAAGAAGATATAAATTATTGGAAGAGAAAAATTCTTCGTCTATTGCAATAATTTTTACATGTTTGACATATTGTAGGTGAAACACCATAAGGCTATGTGGTGCAATGGTCGTAAATTTCAAATCAAAACGTTGGATGACATAAAGAAAACTTGTGATTTTGGTATAACTACAATCTTTCAAGTGACTAATGTTTCATCTAGAAGTGACATACATCCAGAAGTCTCAGAAAATTGATACTATGGGATTTTGGATGATATATTTCAGTGTGAATTTAAGTCCTTCAGATTAATTTTGTTCATTGTCCTATGGTACAAGATACGATTGAATGAAAATGATCCTAAGAGAACTGTTATTGAACATGATAATGGATTTACCATGGTTAATACAAGGTTGGTCGAGCGAGCCGGAAATGAGCCCTATGTTCTTCCAAGCCAATGTGAGCAAGTATTTTACTCAGAGGTTCTAGGTAAACTGGGTTGGTCATTTTTTTGTTAGACATGATCCAAGAGGAAGGTCGATAAGGTATAATGTGGTGGAAGAAGAAGATACCAAAGAACTAGAAGATGATGTAGATGATTATCAAGATCAATAGTTAGTTGATGATGTCCCCGACGAAGATGTCGAAGAGGAGGAACTAGATCATGATGATATAGGAGTTAATGTTCATGAAGATGATATCCATGTGGATGATGACATTATCAAAATTGATATCAATGATGATGATGATATGACCAATCCTTACAATGCCGAATCTGGATCGGATGATACAGACAAAGAGTTGGATGAAGAATAAGATCAATGACATTGAAATGTATAAGTTATGTGATTATATTATCTATTTGATATTAATTTCTTGATAGAATTATATTTGAATTATGTGGTAACATAATTAATTCATGATTTTTTTAATTTTTATGCCATTACATAATTAATTTAATGATGTACTTTTTAATGTTTGAAAGGTCAAAAAATTAAATTATTTCAATAGTGATGTTAACAACCTTGAAATTAGTGTGTTTTATGTTTCATGTGATCATAAAAGATTAAAAAGTCAGTTGTAGAGGTGGTTGTTCAGTGGTTGACATGTAAAGGCCTTTAAAAGGCATAAAGTGATCATTGTAATGGTTGTCAATGGTTGAGGATTTAAAATACAAGCTTTTGGCATTTGAAAATCTGTGTTTTTCTTCAAAATTTCTTAATTTTTCCTATTATGTAGCACTATATGGTCACATGCAGCCATATTTTGATGTGAAATCAGTTCCAAGTCGTGAAGATATGTGGTAGCTTTGATTTGAATCTAATTTGAGGGCTTAAGGTGTTGATTTGAGTTAGAAAGCTTCATTTCTTTGCATACAACCTTGTTACCCTATTTTTGAGGGTTTTGTAGTCCAAACATGATATAAAGGGGATCTTAAACTTTATGTGATTATTGTAGCTTTGTGTAAGAGGCTCCATGGATATTTTTGTAATTGTAGGATGCATGAATAGGGTGTAGGATGAGAAATAAAGAAGGTATAGCTGCTGTCCTCAATAGTTTTGTGAAAAAAAACATGTGAAATGAGAGGTTCAAGCCTAGGTTTCAACAAAACATGTATGGGAGATCTGATTCTATGAATTTTTATCCATGTGCAGACCTAATGGGTTGTTTCTGAACACTGAATATAAATGATATACATAACACACACAGACACGCACACACACACACACACACACATATATATATATATATATATATATATATATATATATATATATATATGTATGTATGTATGTATGTATGTGTTGTATGTATATGTATTTTTAAATGTAAAATGTAAATGTACTACTGGATGCTCTCTAGAACAATAAAGCAACATACTCATTAAAGAAATATATATCTATGTATATAAATGTGTATTTCTAAATGCAAGTGTAAATGCAAAGAGCATATGGTTTTGTAGTGTTATAGATACAACATATCCATAAATTAATGTAATTGAAATTTTAAAGTCTTCAACACATATAATATGAAATCGATAAAACTATTAAACTACATAAGAAATAAATTAAAATAGTAAATGCATATGTATGTGTATTTGTAAATGTAAGTGTAAAATAAATAAGAATAATGAAAATTATAAAAGAATACAAGAAAAGGTTTAGAGTTTAGAGTGGAAGAGAGATAGAGGTTAGAGGGTTTAAGGGTTTAGAGTTTAAGGGTTAATGGTTTAGGGTTTAGGGTTAAAGGTAGAGGGTGTTGGTTTGTTTTTTACACTGTAACTAGGTTGGTCTTCTAATCTACCTATGGGATTGCCAATTCCAATCAAGGGCAGCTCAAAGGGCTTGGACCAACTGAAGAGGACTTTAAAAATCCTCCTACACTTTGGGCTCTGCAAGACCTAGGAGGGTGATCCCTTAATGTGTTTACAACCTCTGCACCAATATCATAAATGACATTAACACATAACAGATAATCCCATTGAATAGCTCAACACAATAGGATAATATCGAATAAAATTGGCTATTCACCGATAATATCAACTATGTGGAGCATGAGATAACTACAACACAATCTAAAGTAAAATATAGTCATTAATTTGCAATTTGTAGCAAGCTCTAGGAAGAGACAAACAATTATTGAACTACACAAATAAGTACAACTTAGATCAGTGTCATATATCCATTGCAAGAGTCAAATTCATAAGCATCTAAAGGTTTATGATAGATGTAATACATAACATATAACTTATAAGATCCCTAACAATATTGCATTACAATTTCATCAATATGCATTCTCACCCAATACTACTTATCAAATCTTTATACAGAAAATATCTGCCTATAATCCCATTCAAGCATTTTAATTAATTCCTTAAATTAAAGCTAAAATAAGGATTATACACACCACAACAGTGAGATGAATGAAACAACCCTTAGTCATCTTATTCAAAATTCGAATATGCATGTACAGTGGAGAGACATGAGTTTGAATTTATCATTTCAACTCAAATGCTAGTACTGTTATACAACATTAAATCCCCATGAATTCAAAACCGATTATAGAATAACTCAGAACCTAAATTGTATTTCTCTCTAAAACCATCGGACTTTACAATCTGCTCTGCAACTTCACCTAGACTCGACCAAAAATTATTGAACTTGCTAACCTGTATTTCTGGCCTTGAAATCCTTCTTATAAAAAATGAAGGAGCAAACAAGCATCAGGCCAGAAAGTACACATGTCACCAGCCAGTTGGCACACCTGGTGATATTCCAAAAATTGTTACAACAGCCATCACCTTGGAGAATATTCTTGTTCATCATGTCATCTGAGAAAATTCGATGCAACAACAAAAAAACACAAGAAACCCATCGCCGAGAATGCCATCAAAGAAAACATGGAAACCATTGTAATCGCAACATTTGATTTACCACCTATTAGTAGTCCATTCCTTTTACTCTTCCTCAGTCAAATATTTAGTTACCCATTTCTAGTATTCTTCATCAGTCAGCTAGTCAAAATTAATCACCTCATTCACCTTGGTATTATAAGGTGTGTATTTTACCACTACCTGATTTGCATCTCTTTCAAAAGATTCCAAAAATGAGCAGGTACTAATGATTTTATCCATACAGCTCACCAACAAGTCATAATCTAACTCATCACAAATTAATTTAATTTGATCATTGATGACTTCACTTGCTTGATCCTACCACTGCTAGAGTGACCTGATTTTCCCCTGCTCATCAATTATAACTGGTAACAATGTGTTACCCCAATCATTCAAATTCTTCACCAATTCCCTAATCTTCCTACTCAAATCATCTGGTAGGTTATGAAAACCTTGCAATGATTTAACCAACACTTGAGTAGGCTTTAATGATTGGGTCCTATTATTTGTATCAAACCTTGAAGCCTTATACATGATATCCAAATCACTGGCCCTAGGGATCCAATTTTCAATCAATGGTATCACTACTTCTTGATCCCTATCAATATTCTTTATTGCATATAACAGCAAAGAATATAAAGAATGTATAGATAGCAATTTACTATCAACCTTTTCATTTAAATGCCTCAAGACAGTAGTAACAATCTCCTTTTTCTTTGAAAGAGATCCCTCCTCACTTACCTTCAATGATGTTTGCAATTCATCAATTCTTTACAAGAGCTGCTTCTTTGTAGGATCAATAGAGCACTCTATTTCTTCATCAATTTGTTCTAAAGGAGGGGTGAGAGAAAGATTCTGACTGGGAGACCCTAGGGTGGAAACAATTGGAGAAGCAGGAGGCACTAACCTTGTTGTGGAAGGTAATGTACTGGTCCTTGGAGCACTTGATGTCTCCCCAATTTGTTTATACCTAAACCTTTCCACCTTAGTCTGCAACTCAACATTCCTCTGTTGCATCTTGTTTTATTCCTCAATCAAAAGGTTATACTTCTCCATTAGGCTCTTCTTTTTAGCCTCCTCCCTTTCAGTAGTCTTTTGGGCCAATTTGGCCACATTCATAGTCAAATTAGTGGCGTCAGTCGTTTAGGTCTCTGAAGCTCTCTTTATTATTAATCCTCCTCTGAAATTTGGATTAATATCCGTAACATTTGGTTTTATTCCTTGAGGGGCCAATGCCCAAATTGCCAAAGTTTCATATTCCTCACTGAAGGAAGAATCTTGCAATGCTTCCTTGACTTCTTTGTCAGATTCTTGCAAAGGATGCTCGGCCTTCAAAATAGCATTAAATGCTACAACATCTGCAATGTCCCATTCAGGCAGAATCAACACACTAGCCTAACTCACCAGTCTTCTTCCCTCTTCAGGAGTGATGTTCTTAAATTCCTCCATTAATTCAGCTTTTACCTCCTCATCATTATCTTGGTCTGACCTATCAGGCCTTAGTTCTCTTCTCTTCTTACATTTCTCTTGATATTCTTCAAATTTCATCTTCCATACCAATTGCAAGAATACATGATTTTTTACAAATGTATTGTCATCTAGAAACTCCTTACATGCTTCCATTCTTACATCTTGTACACTTTTTCCTTTCATATCAAAATTAGATAGAACCAATTCAACTGGCCTAAGAGGGGAAGGCATACCAACCTACATGTCCTGATCAGTAACAATAATTTCATCCATCAGATCCTCTTGTGGTTGATGAATTCTTTTTCTTTTAGGGCTTGGCCTGGATGGTGGTGATGAGGGACTATTTTTTGGTGATGATTCTAAATCAATGATTTTAATTTCCCTAGGCACTTTGAATTTTGGACCTGGTTGTGAAGGAAACTTCGTTATTTTCTTTCCTTTTTTGTCCACTTCATCTTCATCATTGTTATCATCCTTTTTCCTCCTGTAAATAGGCCACCTTTCTGTAGGCTGGTATGTTGGTCTTGTTTCAATTAGCCTGACACCTTGTTCCTGTACACCCAGACTCAGTTCTAAATTTATCTTTTTGGTCCTCAATGTGCCCATAATTTCCTTGAAGTTCTACATTAGAAAGTCAAACTTCTTATGGTATGGATTGAACTCCAACAATGGATCATACTTTAGATCCATCTTATGCACAATATCTAATAGCTTATCATAAGCTATCCATTTCTCCTTGTTCAACTCCTGCCTATTTAGATCAAATTTATTTCTAATCAAATCCTCAGGAAAGTTGAACTCATGCACAAATTTTTCAGCCTTTATTCTTTGTATTAAAAGGGCAAAGAAACTCTCAGGATCATGCTGCCGCTTTGGACCACACCTCAAATGGTAATCATCAAAGAATTTATCAAAATGCACCCAGCCTCCTTTTGAAAAGGAAAAATCAGACACCACTGTATAATCAGGGAAAAATGTTCCCTTACCCCTCCCTATGAGGTTGTCCTCATGGATACAACCTATTTGCCACATAAATTCTGCAAACCCCACTCTTGGTGGCACATTGTATGGTAGTATATGGGGTGTTCCTTGAAAATCGTATACTCTCAAAACAGTGCTGACTAAGTATGGGATAATGTCACCCCAGTTATGCCAAACTTTCAATTTTGGCTTCCTCCCTTTTGGCCTGAGGAAATCATGCAATTCCTCAAGGATCCTAGGTACATTCACCATCAGTCTAGCCCTCAATCTAGAAGCAAAGAAATTATCAAATTGCACATAACTGGTGCTTTCCTTATTGCAAGATAAATCTGTAGCCCATAATTGTACTGGCAATCTTTCTCCATCAACCAATTGCCTTAATTCCACCTTTTCAGAAAAATTCAGCATTCTTGAACAAGAACATATGCATCAGCATATATTACTAGAAGAATTGATTGTCGGTATCATTTTTCTACAACTTTGACAACCCTTCATGTATCCTCTTAGCCAAGAAAGAAGCAAAGTCATATGTCACAAAGAAGTTAGGGTGTTGTATTTTCACCCCCATGAACATGTATGCAATAGGAATCACTGCACTAGGAATGAAACCCAAAATCTAACACAATGAATAGAAAGTGGCCAAGAAATGATTTCCAAAATATTTTAATCTGAAAGGTTCCCAGTCACTGGGGCTGATATGAAATCGTGAACCTCCTGCCCTAGCCAGATGAGGTGGAAGCAACTTAGCTCTAAATAGAGACTTCAACTTTACATATTCCTACTTCATTTCCTCAAGATTGATAGGAACCAAGTCTTCACTCGGTTCACTCAAGTCAAAAATCTGTTGAACCTCTTCTCTATTAACGCTCAACAGAACCTTTGTGTCATTATCCCCAATTACCCGTCTGATAGGGTCATATCTTGCAGCCACTTCCCTAAGTAAGTCTATGTCAAGGAACACGTTTGGGACCACCATCCTTCCCAAATCATTCATCCAGCCATTTGAAAAGGGGTGAGGAAAATTCCTCTATCCATACCATAATCTGAACATTTCCAAGCCTGTGAGAGGAACCGTAGCATCGGCAATGTTAGAGAAATTATATACTAACCCTTCCCCCAGGATTTTCCCTCGCATTAAAACCAATCCCTTCTTCCTATCATTCATTGAACATGGAAATTGATCCAGGAAATCATCGTACATGTTTCCTTTTAAATAGTCAACTTGGCAAGAATGTTGCTTTGGCAGTGCCATCTTGGACAAACTAGGGTCTTTTTACAATTTCACACTTTGAATAGCTAGGACTAACTAGAGATAGGAAATTATAGAACAAAACACTACAATTTCTCACAACTATAATTAAATTATAGCCCTAACACGTTTATCAACAAGCTCAATGAAAAGCACATCAAATATTTTTCCAAATTCAAGTGCAGAATGACCAGGAAGCATAGAAATTAACTCACGGCTTTGTTTGCAAAAGTCCCAAATTCTAGCTGCAAAGATTCACAACTTTGCTTTCGGCTCTGAAACTGCTCCACAAAATACTTGAATACTTTGTGATACAAATAAAATAGGAGAATTTATTTTATCTCGATCAAATCATGCATACAAATGTCTCATCTGCCATTAAAGCTCACTCACACGCTATACGAACGACTCCAACCATATTTGATGCAGATTTAAATTTTAGCCATCCACATGGTAGTTTCCCGCGATATTGCAATCAGTAAATATCTTGCAACTTTGGATCACGCGATGGCGGGAAACCGTAGATCTTGAGCATTCGTGATCTTGTTCCTTCAACATAGTCGCCAACCTTATTATTAACTGTCAAGCAACTTTTTCATCAAGATTATAACATATCCACTGATTTAAAACATGTGCACCTCAAGAACACTTTAGTAAGCTGCCTTTTAATGTATTAAGGCCAGATTAACTTACCACAGTATTTCCTTCATTCCTTCAGCTTCATCAAATGAGACACATGATCTCAGTAATTCCCCACCATCCCATGATGACCCCACTAGTCGATCACGATATCATGGGCCAACGCCACGTGTACTGGGCCCTCTCCCCTAATAAATGTTTTTATTTTGCAGAGGGACAAGTTTGCATGGCCATAGATCAATCATCATGTGATCTCAGTCATTCCCTGCCATCCCGCGATGACCCCACCAGTTGATCGCGATATCACCGGCGATCGCCACATGTCTCATCCGGCGAAGCCGAAGGAATGATAAATACTTTGATGCGTCTTTAATACATTATGTCATGGGTTACTAAATCAGTTTTAAGATGCACGTGTTTTAAATCAATGGAGATGTTATAATCCTGGTAGAAAGGTGCTCAATGGTTAATAACAAGGTTGGTGACTGTGTTGAATGAATAGGATTGTCGATGGTTGAGATCCACAGTTGCTTGCCATTGCATGATCAAAAGTTGCGAGTTCTTTATTGATTGTGATATCACAGGTGAGTGCCACGTGTCTTATCTGGTGAAGCTGAAGGAATGATAAATACTTTGATGCATCTTTAATACATTATGTCATGGGTTATATTTATTAATGTCTTAATATTAGTTTATAAATTGAACATTAATTATAAATATTTTGAAATAAATTAAGTATTTCAATCTAAAATTTTAATATTTGACATTACAAATAAAATTAAACTAAATTCTAATTTTTAAAACCCATAAAATATTGATTATCTATTTAGTTTTACTAATTATCTAATACAATTAAATTAAATTAAATTAAATATTCATTTTATATTAAGTAAACAATTATTAATTAGAATTTTAGAATAAATTAAGAAATAAGATCTATATAAAATCAACTTTTCTATTTTTTTTCTTTGTGTCCAAATCATTTCATTTTCTAAATTTATACTAAATTCTAGATATCATAATTAAACACAAAAAATTTATTCTGTATTCTAAATTTAACCCTATTTGACTCTTAACCCCAATTCTAATTGAACACTAAATCTAATTGTAATCGAATTTCACTGCCATTACTCTAATTCTACCCTAACCCTAACCCTAACTCTAACTAAACCCTAAACCTAACTCTAATCAAACCCTAACCCAAACCTACTTGATTCATAATCCCAACCCTAACCCAAACCCTAATTAAACTTTAAAACTAACCTTAATTAAGCATTAACCCTAATTGAACATCTATTGAACACTAGTCCTAATTGTACCATAACCCTAACTTTGAACTACAGTTGAACTCTAATCCTAACCCTAACACTAATTCTTATCCTAATTGAACCTTAACCCCAACCCTAACCTTAACCTTGACCCCATTTGAACTCTTATTGAATTCATAACCTTAATTAAACCCCAACCTCATCCTCAATCCTAACCCAAATTGAACATTAATTGAACCCTAAACCTAACCCTAAGTGAACACTCATCCTAATTGAACTCTTAACTTTTTAGTTGAAAATATTAAAGTGCACTAGATTTTCCCATTCATCGTCATTTATCATTCAATTCTTAATAGAAATCCAAAAATATATACTTTTATAATATTTTATTACACAC
>VDFB02210518.1:86339-116329 GCA_007258455.2 Sequoia sempervirens | reverse complement strand
TTATATAGATCTTATTTGTTAATTTATTCAAAAATTCTTAATTAATAATTGTTTAATTAATTTAAAATGAATATTTTACCCTAATTTTTATTAGATACTTAGTAAAACTAAATAGATAATAAATATTTTATGGATTTTAAAAATTAGAAGGGTTAGGATTATAATTCTATAACTAAAAGTAATTATAATCTTGTCTTTCATGTTGTGCTGCAAATGCTACTAGCACATATATATTATTGATTAATATATACAAAATACGCCAAGAGATATCTCTGTCGAGGCACCTATTTTATAATAGTTCAATAGACGCATCAAAAGGATATCTCTCGGTATATTTTATATATATTATTAATAAATAATATATATGCTAGTAAGTATTTAATAAATAAAATAAAATAAATATATCAATTTTTTACCATACTACTCATTGCCAAGGAGATCCACGTGGCGCCCTCTCATGATATCGCAATCAATAAAGAACTCACAAATTTTGATCACACGATGGTGGGCAACAATGGATCTAAACCATCAACAATATTGTTCGTTCAACACAGTCGTCATCCTTGTTATTAACCATTGAGCACCTTTCTATCTAGATTATAACATCTCTATTGATTTAAAACATGTGCCTCTTATAACTGCTTTAGTAACCTATGGCATAATGTATGAAAGATGCATCAAAGTATTTGTCATTGCTTCGGCTTCACCGGATGAGACATGTGGTGCTTGCCCGTGATATCGCAATCAACTAGTGGGGTCATCGCGGGATGGCGGGGAACAACTGAGATCACACGACAATGGATCTACGGCCATGCAAACTTGTCCCTCTACAAAATAAAAACATTTATTAGGAGAGAGGGCCCAATACACGTGGAGCTCACCCGTGCTATTGCTATCAACTGGTGGGGTCATCGCGGGATGGCGGGGAACGGATGAGATCACACGACGATTGATCTACGGCCATGCAAACTTGTCCCTCTACAAAATAAAAACATTTATAAGGGGAGAGGACCCAGTACACGTGGTGCTCACTCGTGATATTGTGATCAACTAGTGGGGTCATTGCAAGATGGAAGGGAATGGTTGAGATCACATGATGATTGATCTATGGCCAAGCAAACTTGTCCCTTTGCAAAGTAAAAACATTTATTAGGGGAGAGGGCCTAGTAGTCGTGCAGGGTGCAAAATAAAAACATTTATTAGGGGATAGGGTGCACTCAATTGTGATGATAATACCCAATATTACCACATATTTATACTATATATTGTAAATAAACAGTCCAAATGTAAATAAAGAAAAAACCAAATTTTGATAAAAAATGGACCCATACTTGAACACATGAGAACCTCTAAATGTTATATGAAAAAAACATAAATACATTCATGAAGAAGTGAAATAAGTATTTTTTTGCAAATAAAATATCACAACTCTCCACTATAAGTATATCATTTAAAAAATAAAATGCTCATTTAATAAAATAAGACACTTATTTAAACAAGTATTATTTTTGAAAAGGAAAAAATAGGTTTTACAGGGACCTGAAACCGCAGAGTATAAACAACAAAAGATAACAAAATAAGTCCAAACAAGTAAACGGATGTCCCAAAAAGGAAACGACAACACCAAGAGACAACAAGGTCCAAAAAAAGGACCGCCCAAAAAGCCAGAAACAAACACCACCGCACTACTCCAGGGTGTTCAACAACTCCTCAGCCTCCTTTTCAACATCCTTCATATTCTGTAACCCCTGCTTGAGGATTTGAGCCGTATGTGATGAAATCGGGGTATTCCTCTTAGTGTTAGCCCGGGTACGAGTTGAAATCCCTTCACCAACAGATCTGCCACATCCTCTGTCCTCATCCAAATCCACGACCAGTGAACCCTTTTGATTTTTTTTGAGCTTTTCCACCATAGCATTGATGATAATGGTGTTATGCCTGGAAATTTTGTGATTGTTCGCCACAGTGGCCCTAATATTTTGGCCTATCTTGGACATATTGCACTCGATACTAGTCATTCTTTCCTCCTACGAATGCTATCTTTTCCTTGGTAAGGGGGTTTCCTGTCCTTCATTCTCTTTACAACTCCAGCTAATCTTATGCTCCAAATCCATGACCCTGTTGCTTAGATCTATATTACGCCTTTCAAATCATAGACTTCCTTCTGGGTCCACTTGAGAATAGTGAAAAGGCCTTCTGTACTTTTTTCTGCCACACTCACAATGTCCTCAGGCTTGAGCTTATTCAGGGCCGAATTAATTTCATCCTGATTAGGGGAGTCAATAGAGGCATTCCCAAATCTTCCAGATGCAGGGGCACTAGGGGCCGACTCCTTACTGACCATAGGTTTATCAGAAAGAATTTCCATGGAATTCCCAGAATACGAGACAAGTTTTGTAATAGAGGTAGCTTTAAAACCAGAGACCAAACTCGGAGTAGGGCATCCAAGAGACAACTGGGGATTAAAACAGGGCAGCGAGGAAAAACCCGGACTAGGGAACTCATGCAAAGGCTGCAACTTAGGACATGATGGCGGAGCAAAATCCTTAAGGGCATTCCAACAAGACAAGGATGGGGGAGCATTGGTATTAGGACCAATAGGGGCACAAGCAGGGGGGGCACGAGGGTCATTCTCCCTACTACTTTCTGTATCCTCATCATCCAATTCTCCAATTTCAACAATTTTAGGCAAAGCAGGTAAATTTTGATAATGCTCAAATATGAGTCTGACAAGACCAGGGTGAATAATAGCAGTCCTCCTAGGGTTTCTTTCCACTTCATCAAGGCAATTCTTCAAAGAAGAGAATAAGTAAAAAGGCAGAGAGATACAAACCTTGTGAATTAAACAAGTATTGTTATCATAGTGAAAAAATATTGTTCTTATGTGTACAACAATTGGGGTAGCAATGTACAAGCATTGGATAATTTTATATTAATAGTTTGTCCTATCACAAATATAAAAGGTGAGCACAATAAATAACATGCATTTTCCCATTAAATGTGAAGGATTTTCAAAAAGTTTTAGTGTTCAACTATTGGTCCATTTTTTTTTAATATAAGTTGTATTTTAAATCATTATGTGTTGTTTTTATAACAACAAATAGATTTTTTGTGTCCAACTATTAGTCCATATGTGTAGAATATAAAAGGTAGAGATATCAAATATTTATGGTTATCAATAAGTATTTGGTCAACTTAGGTTGTATATTAATTTTAATTTAAATAAAAATATCATATTCTACAAGCAACAAATGATATTTTTTTGGTTCAACTATTGGGGGTTCCATGATTAAGTTTTGGTCGAACCTTTTAAAAGTCAAATTTTAGACACTTCTCAAAATATCTATCGATGTGGCGAGTTGCATGATGAGTCGCGCCTCGAAACCTTAGTTATAGATAAATAAGAGACAAGTCTACATTTCAAAAAAAATGAAGGTTCTACGATATTCCAGTCAGTTGCTACATGCTGAGAAAGTTGGCCTGCACGACTACTGGGCCCTCTCCCCTAAAGGAATAGGGGGACATCACTAGGTCGATGACAAACAATGACATAAGTTGTTTTAATGAGGGAACACGGGACCAACAAAGGACTTAGGAAAAATAAAGTCAGGGGAAGGAAATAATACAATAAAACAAAAGGGGGCCCAACCTAGATGTACGAAGCGATGGGGCTTAAGTCGTTTTAAATCCTTCCCAAAAAGTAACGGCCAAATAGATTCCATCCAAGGTGTAAGATGAACACTAGGGTTTTACATGAAGATGAAGGTTAAACCCCATCCTTATGCTTTTCCCAAACACCATAGATGACTAGAGACACAAGGCAGGATAAAATCGAACACAGAGAACAAAACTTTGAAGTTCCATCACTACCCATAACCCTAAACCCTAAACCATTAACCCTTAACCCTTAAACCCTCTACCCCTCTCTCAAGTCTCCTCTCACCTCTCTCTCTCTCTCTCTCTCTCTCTCTCTCTCTCTCTCTCTCTCTCTCGCCTCTCTCTCTCTCCCTCTACCCTAAACCCTTAACCTTAACCCTAAACTCTAAACCCTCAAACCTTATACCCTCTACATTTAACTCTCACTCCCTATCTCTCTCCCACTCCCTCCCTCTCTTCCCACTCTCTCTCAAGTCTCACCCTCTACCCCTCTCCTCTAGGTCTCTCACTCACCACTACCACCTTATTCCTCCCTCCACCCTTAACCCTCTACCTCTTCCTCTACCCTTAACCTCTACTCTATCTCTCCCCACCCTCCCATCTCTCTCTGTTGGAATCCCTCTATCTCTCCCTCTACCCATAACCCTAAACCCTCAACTCCTTAAACCCCACCCTTCACCCTTAACGATGTTCCTCCCACCCCTCTCCTCCTTGTGAGGTCTCTCACCACTCACTCCCCATCTCTCTCTACCCCACCCCTTACTCCTCCCTTCATTTATCTCTCTCTCAATTCTCCCTCCTAGCACCACTCCCACTCCGAGTGTCTCTCTCTCACTCACCACTCACTCTATCCTGCCCTCCTCCGCCTTCTCCTCTCTTAGGCTTTCCTCCTTCACCACTCACTCTATCTCTCCTCCACCCTTAACCCTAAACCCTTAAACCATCTACCCTCTACCCTTAACCCTCCCTCCCTCACTCTCTCTCCCACTCCCTCCCTCTCTCTCTCTCAAGCATCTTCAATATCCTACCCCCTTTCCCTCTCTTAGGTCTCTCTCTCACTCACTCACTCCCTCTATCTCTCTCCCATTAACCCTAAACCCTCTACCCTTTGATGAGCTAAGGATATGCTCATAATTTGAGTATCATGATGTATTTTTAATATCTCTACTTTTATTGCTAATGGATGTTTTAGCTATTTTATTAAAGACTCTTTATCTAAAAATGGGTAGTATCCTGTAGCAATACATTCCTACATTCCTGCAACCTAACATCTCTGTGTCTTATTAATTACCCTGTTTGACTTCCCGAATGACTGATATAATGCATGTGGTTTTTGAATAATGGGATAGATTTAATATGTGATTAATGAATGTATCGTGTTCTTCACCATGCATGTTTTCTTTCACTTATGTTTCCATGTGCATCGCAGGTTGTTGAAAGGAGCATGAACGAGTCAAGCACAGCAGACTTTGGCCTTGCAGTAAAGTCCATTTGCAGCACGGTGTCAAGGAAGTTGTTCCTGCGAGGACTCTCTGACCGGATCGTTGGGAAGAAACCGAAATGATCATTTAATCTAGAAAGAGTAGAATGCTAAATCTTCTCCTTGGATGGGGTTGAATGGATATGCTTTCATTTATGAGAAGTTTGTTTCTCAATTTTAGGATACATTTATGTCCACGACTTTCTCTGTTAGAGTTAGGTAGTTAGTTGTTTTTCTGGTTTAAATAAGTGTTCCTCCTGCGCGAGTGAGCAAGCATAGCATGTAAAACTTAGTATGATAATAAGAAGGATAGTATGTTAAATTTAGTATTATTAAGAAGAGATGGTTTTCCTGTGTTAGTTTTCATATGAGCAGAACAATGTATATCATTCCGAGTTTATAAATAAAAGCTGATGAAGTTCTTAGTTCAATTCTTGCATAATTAGTTGATGCTTGCTAAGGGGGACCACTTAGTAAGTATCTGTAGTTAGTTAGTTAGTCATTTATTTTTTGTTGATCATAAGTTAGATTTCGTTCTTGAAAGTTTTAGTGCAAACTCAGTCTTATATTGTTCCTGCAGCATCGGGAATCCATCCCTGTGTTTATTCCTGTAGCATAAGGCTAGCTCATAGTTTGTTTCTCAGTTATAGTTGTTATGATTTCTACTTTGATTAAGTTTAGAATGCTTCGCATTACATTCCTCTAGCATAAATATAATTCCTTTCACGCATTTATTTCTGGTAAATCGTGACTGAAACTGGTTCTTAGTGCACATACAATGCTTCTCCATTTCAAGTATACGTTCCCTGGTTTGACAAAGTAAATGAATGACCATAAGAGGATACTAGTCACCTGTTGGAATGTCCTATTCCCAGGTTAATATTTTCCATGGCTTTTATATCCTTTTGTGGGTGCGACCATCCTCTACCCTTAACCCTCCCTTCCTTTATCTCTCTCTCTCTCAAGTCTCTCCCTCCTAGCACCACTCCCTCTCTAAGGTCTCTCTCTCACTCACTCACTCCCTCTATCTCAAGTCTCTCCCTCCTACACCTTCTCCCTCTCTTAGGTATTTCTTCCACCATCTCCTCTTCTATCTCTCCTCCACCCTCAACTCCCAAAACCCTTAAACCATCTACCCTCCACCCCTTAACCCTCCTCTCTCTATCTCTCTCCACCTCCCTCTCTCTCTCTCTCTCAAGCATATTCAATATCCTACCTCCTCTCGGGTCTCTCTCACTCCACTCACCTCTATCTCTCCCTTAACCCTGTAAATGTTGTCCCAAACCCTTGTCCCTTAAACCCTCTACCCTTCACCCTCCCTTCCTTTATCTCTCTCCCACTCCCTCCCTCTCTCTCTCACTCAATTCTCTCCCTCCTACCCCCTCATCCCTAAACCCTCAACCATAAACCCTTAAACCCTAAACCCTTAAGCCTTCTATCCTCTACCCTCAACACTCTTCCCCTCTCCCTTCCCCCTCCTAATTCTCTCCCTCTCTCTCTCTCTACCTCTCCCCTTCTTCCCTCCTTTCTAATTTTTTTCTCTATATATATATCTCTCCTTCTCTCTCTCTCATTTTACCTCCTTCCCCTCTCTCTATCTCTCTCCCTTCCCCCTCCTAATTCTCTCTCTCTCCCTCTTTTCTCTCACTTGCTCTCTCTCTCTCTCTCTCTCTCCCTTTCCCTCTCTCTCCCTCTCTCTCTCTCTCTTTCCCACCCTCCACCTCCTAATTACTCTTGGGTATATGTGTGCAAAAATTGTGTTATGCCTTGCATAACCACCCCATTTTATTCTCCAACAAAAGGGGTCCCCCTCTGTCTTTTCCCTTTGGCCTTTGGTTTTCTGCCTTAGGCATTTTCTTTTTAAAGTTATGTCAGAGGCAGAACCGGAACCAATACTGGACTTGAAAATTCCTTCCAGGTTCTAGTTCTAGTTCTGAATATTCTTTGTCTCCATCCTTTGTTCTTTTTCGGAGTCGGGTCCCGGTCCGATTCAGAATGTGAAGCTTTCTTCGAGTTCCTCATTCGGGTCCCATCCCGTGTCTGACACCGCCTTTTCTCTCTCTTCGTTGGTCTTGGTTGGTTTTTGGTCTCCTGTGCCTAGGGTGTTTTCTACCTTGCACATCTTTTACTCTTTTTTTCTGGCAGACTCAGAACCAGAACCGGAACCGAACCTTGAAACTTGAAAAAGTTTCTACTTCGAGTTTCGTTCCGATCCCAATTCTGCGTGTTTCATGCTTTCGTTTTCCTTTTCTTCTCTTTGTTTCGTCGTGGCGTTTTCCCTCCTTTCTTTTCTCTTTCTTTTCCTTTTTCTTTCTTTGTCTTTTCAGATGATGTCAAAAGCGGGCTCGGAACAGAATCTGAACCCCAAACTTGAAAAAATTTCTGGTCCAGGTTTGGTTCCGGTCCCGATTCCGCTCTATCCATTTTTGTCTCTTGACCCCATCTCAACTTATTTCTGCCTCTGCCAGCTTTAGGGAGGGCGGTGTGTTTTTGGTTCAGTTTAGTTCTACCTCAGATGGATTTTTGATTTTCTCCTGAGTTCAGGATTTTCCCACCCATATGGATTTTCCCGGATCTCGCTCGAACTCTGGCTAGGTGTTATTGTTCGGGGATTTTCGGTGCTCGCGGAATTCCACATGGACCAGATTTTTTCGATCTTTCTCTCTTCACGGATTTCCCCAGAGTCTAATGAAATGTGAGGAGGCATGGAGAAATAGGACTAATTAGTAAATAATGATGCATTTTATGATTCATTTGTGCTATTTTGAAGATCTAGCATGTTGTTCCTTGTTTGATAATGATCGGATTAAGTTTATAATGGGTGTTTCATGCTTATTCTACTAGAATCCACCTGGCTCAGAATTCTACAAAAGTCCTCCCTGGCTTGGATTTTGCAAGTCGACCTGAAACCCAAATTGTTGATATGATCATTTTGTTCGAAGATTTAACGGTACCATACTGACATAGGATTTATTTTAAATGATGATATTGATCAATTAGCTTATGTTTGTGTGATCTTCTCTATTAAGTGCAGGATTATATCACATACAAGGTGATATTTGTCAGGGGGGATCAGTTGGGGTGCATGCTTCAATCTAGTTGGACGTGAAAATATACTAAGGCAAAGGTCGGCAAGACATTCCTAACCTCTTGCCAACTGGTGGCTCGGCTCTGACTGTCTAAAATTCAAGGAATCAGGATACTCCCCATTATGGATCTTATCGGCATAGGCTTGTCTTTAGGGGACCATCTTGGCAAAGTCTCCATGTCTTGCCGAACGCAATCAAAGGATTCATATATTGGCATAAGGTTTACTCCCTGCCAAGAGGTCTCGGCGAGTGCACTAAGTCTCACCGACTAAGCAAAAGGGTCTAACACTTCGGCAAGAGTCATCTGCTTCGGCATATGGTCTTGGCGAAGTCTTTTGGCCTTGCCAACCAGCGGTAGGGAGAAGGCGTATTGGCAGGAGATATTGAGTTCAGGATAGAGTCTTGGTGAAAGCCTAGTGTCTCATCGACTAGCAAGAACAAACAAGTCCTTTTGGCAAGAATTATGTCTTTGATGGAAGGTCTCCCCGAGGGCTTTGTGTCTCGCCCACCTTTGATAAATTACTACGTCTCGGTGAGAGACTTTGCTTCGAAAAGAAGTCTCAGTGAGGAAGGAAAGTCACACCGACATAGTGCTAGGGGATTCCATCGGTGGTCTTCAGTAAGAAAATTTGTCTTACCGATATAGAACGAAGCAGAGCTCAGTGAAGGATCATGTTTTCACTAAAAGGTATGAGCAAAGAAATAAAGTCACATCAAAACATAAAGGGTTGGGGCTCGAAGAGGATAGGAAGAGGTCGGGAAGACTCCTGATGAATGAAAGACTTCGTTGTAAGGTCACGACGACGAGTGATGGTCTCGCCGACAGCAAGGAGGGCTCGGTATGAGAAGAAATTTGGGGTAATGTCTCCCCGATCCTGATAGGTCTCCCCGATACAAAATGTGGTCTCGCCGAGTTCATGAAGTCTTTCCGAATGGAAAATGAGCTCGATGTGACTTATGAGGCCCGCTCAAATGAATCACCGATTGACCCCTACTATGCCAATGCCTATGGTAAGATGAAATAGCATTGGGGAGACACCGATGGTGTCTCACCGACCTACGATTTAGGTCAGACCAGTCTTGACTGCTCGGGAATTCACCGTGGTAGGTGATCGTCCAATCAAAGAGAGCTAAGATGAGCCATTGCCCGATTGACCGCTCCTATGAAAGGAAGACTAACAGAAGGTAGATAAGATGGATTTCTTTTAAGATTCAAAGACAATAGATTGGCTTGAGCGATGGTGTGCATATCTATAGGAGGCTCGACAGTGCTTCCATAAGTTGGTCAATGCACTGAAAAGGTACTAAACAAGAAAGAAGCCAAAAAGAAGAAGAGACTGTGACTCATAGGGGACAGCTATAGTAGCCATCAGCAGAGATTGATCGGTATTAATGGTAAAGTGCCTTGGAGCATTCAAGGCGTCCTCAACATAGTTCAAGGTGGACACAGAGATAGCAGAGTAAATGTTGTAGATGCAAACGATCCAAGGTGATCCCCGGAATAACCTTCCAGCAATATGGACGGCAGGGCTTCACAATGAATGCAGTTTTGACTTTCCTCAGAAAGATCTCAGAACTGACTCTCCAGTCTACAGATATTTTGTAAACCCTAATACAGGGGGATAGTGCATTGTTTTTGTTACATTCTGTATATAAGGCATTCTTGCCTCTTTGTAAAGGGGAGAACTTTCAACATTAGATAGTGAGGGATTAGAACTTTTAGATTGAGAACTTTTAGAGTTAGAACTGTTAGCAGTTAGTAAGTTAACATAAGGAGATAGAGTTGTATCTTGATTCTTAGTAATAAGAGCTTCTCTTTGTCTTCTTGGTTAGTAGTGATATTTTAGTATAGACTGTAATGAATTTTCCAAATTCTCTTAGTGTAGTTGGAAGCAATCTAGAGATTCAGATTCTCTGTACACTGGTGATTGTGCCAGCTTTGTAAATATTGTTTATCTATTTTAATAACAGTAGAAGCAATCATAATTTAATCTACTTCATGTTGTGTTCCTGAATGATATTTGTCTGAATTTTATCATTTGATTTGTGAAGTCTTCAAGGAATGAAAGGTTATTTGTGTTTTATTTAATGGTAACTAAAAGTCTGTTATTTCAATTAGCACTGTGAATGAAAGAGGTTGTGTGTCAATCACAAGCTTATCTTGTTCTGCAGTTTTAGTTTATAATTCCTTGAAGTTAACAAGCCTGGTTAAGATTGGATGAACTATTGTTCTTTTCTGTTTCAAAACCCTTATCTATCTTTTGTTGTTTCTTTAAAAACCCCAGTTAAATTAGGTTTCATTTCATGCTTGATCTAAGAACAATCCAGAAGCTCAACACCAGCAGGCCCCTTGAATATTACTGTTCCATTGACCACTAAGTAACATCAGCATAGTTGAGACCCAACTACAAAGACCTTGGGAGCTAAGGCATCCATGTGTTGCCTTTTCTCTTTCAGGAGAAGCAGAGTAGCAATATTCTGCTTGCATTGTTGTGGTGCCAAAATCGCCATCAATAGGAAATGGCGCTAGAGGGAGGGCCTAGAAGGGAAAACTGGATAAAGTTGGGTTTTCATCCCCAAAGAAGTCCCATAGAGTTCTTCGATCAGCTGAAAATCCACCACCCTTGATAGAACTCAAGACCCCAACAAGACACAAGAATCATAAGGTTGGGGCAACCATCATACCACCCTTATCATCTCCACTCACTCCACCAGGCTTTTCACCAATACCTCAATGGATATCCATCAATCCACCATCACATCCATCTCAAGTGTCATCATAGCTGGTTCAACCCACACAACAACCGGTTCAACCACCACCACCCCCACCAATGTCGTTCTTTCAGAATAACCCCTCTCCATTAGGGACTATTCCTAGAGGTTTTCACGATATGCCCAAAAATCCTGAGAAATCCTTCCCTAAGTACATTCATGGTGAGTCAAGGAGCGCTGAAGAGCATATACAAGATTTCAAGGATTCTTGTACTAGAGCTCAGATAGCCCACCATGATGTAGTCTGTAGGTTATTCCCTTACTCCTTAGGGGACATGGCATACAATTGGTACCTTAACCTTCCTCAAGGTTCCATTCTAACTTGGACACATTTGGAAAATGCTTTCATCAACCAATTCAGGGTTTATGTGGACCCAGTTCTTTTATATCATCAATTTGCTACCATCAGGAAAGAACCAGGTGAATCCCTGTCTTTATTCAATACTAGATTCCAATGAATGTATAGGAAATTGCAAGATCCCTATTTAGTTACTGAGAACAGTGCTATTTAGGCATACTTTAGGGTTATAGACCCTTTGCTAGGTTTGTTCCTACAAAGAACTTACCAACCAATTGATATTGATTCTCTACCCAAAGTCTATCATCTAGCTAGCAAGTTGCAGCAACAAATTAGTTCTCAACAAGGAGGCCTAGGAGGAGGTCTCCCTTCGATAGGATATCAAATGCATAGCCCAACTCCTCTATTCAATACTATCCCAGGAATGTCTCCTTCCCATTATGGGCCTATCTCTGAATTGCAAACTCAACCACCAGTCCCATTCTTTGCTACTAGAACTCCTAATCCCTTCCAACAACCATAGCTTCCTCAAGGTCCCCAGGGTCTTCATAACCAAATTGGAACATCAAATAATGGTGGTCAGCTACCTGTTGCCAAGAATGTGGAAAGTGAAAAGACAACTCAGCTTACAAATGAAGTAGAAACCTTTAAAAAAACACTGTCTCAAGTTACTAACGACATGGCTCAGTTTAGGTTGAACCCATCTCAGAATCAAGGTAACTACCCTAATCAAAATAGCAGCAACCAGGGTACTTATCAGAATAACAACAGCTACAACCAAAGAGGTTATAAAAACCAAAACAAAGGGTACAACCAGAGAACAAATAACAACAGGCAATGGAATACAAGGCCCAATAATGGTGGAGTTCCTCATAACTATCAAGAAAATGAGGAGAGATCACATAATGCAAACATGGCTGACCTAAATTTCATGACAAATTGGTGTAGGTTGCATGACACTGCGACCCATTCTAAGGTAAATTGCCCTCAAATGGAGAAATTTTTCAAGATGGCACACAAAGATGCCCACACATTCTAGGGGAATTCCAACAAAGGAAGTGACTCAATGGATTCTGCAATGACTTATGAGCTCTTTGAGGAGGAGCCTTCATTACCAAGGCAAGAAGAAAATGAACTAGAGGAGGATTCATATGATGCCCAGGCTTTTCAAACAAAAGGACACTTTCTGAGAAATCAAGGTAAGGGTCCATTCACTACCTCAGCACCTTCTAATCACATGGTGCCTCCAAATCAAAATGCTAATAATAATCCTCCTCCACCACAAGGCCCACCTAACTTCCATAACAAGGGTAATCCCTCTAGTGCTTTCAAAAGTAATCCAAGTTATAATGCAGAATTTGATATCATTTTTGAGATGTAGAAACAAAAGACTTCTTTGTCATATTTTGACATTTTAAAGTGGTGCCCTGCTCAAAGGGAGATAGTGCTGAAAGCTCTAGAACAAGCTGATAAGTCAAAAGGAAAGAGCAAGGTGCCACCTAATCGGGACATGAATGCAGCCTTATACAGAAACAAGGCAGGTACTCCACCTTTCCTTTTAAGTTTAAGAATTTTTGGAAAAATCTTACATAACTGTTTATTGGACTCGGGGGCTTCAGGAAATGTCATGCCATTTTCCATATGTAAGAAGTTAGGATTAAACCCTATTCAAGCCAATAAGAAGGTCATTCAACTTGACAAGACAAAGGTTAATGTGGTAGGGGAATTAAGAAACATACATGTTCAAGTAGGATCAGATCCTAGGATCCTAACTAACATAGATATTCAAGTGGCAGATATTTCTGAGACCTATGGTATGTTGCTGAGCCGATATTTGATGAAAAATTTGGGGGGCTATCTTTCCCTTGACTTTTCACATATGTGGCTATCATGGAAAGGGATTCCTAATCAGATTAGGATTGAAAGTGAGCCTCGCCTCAAGCATACCATCACTGAGTATGATTGTCCCAAAGAGGTGGCTTACTTTGAGACTGACATGGGGGTTTATAAACAAGAGGAAATTCTAACCTTCTCGGTTTTCAATGCTAAGAACATGTCAAAACAAAAAACCCTGATCACACCACTAATGAAAATCAACAGGGCCTGATTAGAAAGCTACAACAAGACCAACTGGTCTTAGGGGCAGATATAGATCTGCAAAGTCTCCTCCTCCCTAACTGGTGCAGGGTACATTATCAAATTCATTCTAAACTGACCTGTCAACCTTGTAGGGACATTTTAAATTATTTTTCCCAAGCTGAGGAAGCTGGCACAAGTCACCCTGAGACCACTGCAGACTGCTTCTCATTTGAGGCCAAGGAAGCAACCATGTTAACCAGGGATACAATACTTTTAAAAGAAATCCCTTCTCAGAGAAAACCTACTCTAGACACATGTCCAAATCAATATACTAATGAGGAGAAGCCCCAATGTTTGTTTAACACCCCTTCACCTACAAATGTACCAAAGCCTAAAAGGTTAACTAAAGACACAAGCGGTTGTCAGAAGGGTAGCCACAGGTCAGATGATATAACTAAGCGAGAATTGGAGACCGCATCTAAGGAACTTACATAAAATCATTTCCCTATACTTGATGCAAAAGATCAAGGAGCCCCACCTTTGGTTAATCCTATCCAAATACCTACAAAAGATGCAAAAGGATTAACCCCTGCTTATGATCAGTTGTGGACCCTTACCTTTGATGGATCCAAATCTAAGGCAAGCAGTGGTGTTAGAATTGCACTAACTAGCCCTAAAGGGAAAACTTTCTTTGCTTCTTACAAGTTGCAATTTCGGTGTACTAACAACGTAGCAGAGTATGAAGCTCTGGCACGGGGATTAATGTTTGCACACAAGAAGGTCACTGCCTTGATGGTCAAGGGAGATTCAGAAATAGTTATCAGGTAAGTGCATAGCCAATACACATGTCACAACAGAAGGCTGGCAGCTTACAGAAATCAGGTATGGAACCTGATTGAGGACTTTGATGCTTTTGGGATTAGCTTAATCCCTAGAGAAAAAAATCAGTTAGTTGATTCAATGGTTGTTGTTGCAAGCACCTTGGAACCTATGCAAGGCTCCAAATTCAAAAGATTCTTAGTGGAACTGATGTCCACCCCAGCTGTTCCTGACAATATCAATAATTTTCAAGTTTTCGATGATGACTGACATATCCTTGCTTTCCTAGCAAGTTTTGATGTTTTTAAAGGGAAAATCATTGATGATTCTGACAGGGATCAAGGAGATTGGAACCCTAGAGATTGTGATATAGAACAGGTCCTTAATCTGAAAACTAATAACATTCCCAAGGGAATGGTTGCTCTAGAAAGAATCTTTGACTTAGACACAAGAGATCGAGAGAAGGCATCAGCTGAAGAAAAGGGAGGTGAATATGAGACAATTAACTTGGTTGATTCAAGTCCTAAAAGGAATGTCTACATAGGGAAAGCTTGCCCTGAAGCAATTAGAGAAGACATATTGAGGGAACTTAAAAAGGATATTGTTGTGATAGCCTGGGGGTATGAAGACCTCCAGACATTTGACGCTTATATTATCAACCACACTATCCCCTTGAAGCCCGAGGTTAAACCCTTCCGACAGAAGCAACACCCTATCAATGCCCTGATTGAGCCATTGATCTACAAAGAAGTTCAAAAGTTGTTGTCTGCAAGGATAATCTTCCCTATGCGCCATTCAACATGGGTGGCTAACTTAGTCCCAGTCCGCAAGAAGAATGGGGAGATTAGGCTGTGTCGACTTCAGAAAAGGATAACTACCCACTTCCCTCACTGGACGAGGTCTTGCATACTGTCAATGGAGAAAAAATGATGTCATTCTTGGATTGTTACTATGGATACAATCAGGTAATGGTCGACTTTGAGGACAGGATGAAGATTGATTTCACTACCAAGTGGGGGACGTTCGCATATAGAAGGATGTCATTCGGTCGGATAAACGCTGGAGCAACTTTCCAATGTGCCATGGACATAGCTTTCAAGGATCTAATTGGAAAATGTATTATTTTCTACATAGATGACCTGACAATGTTCTCCAAGGATTGACTGAATCATGTTGCGGACTTAGCCAAAGTTCTCGAGAGATGCATCCAATATGGTGTCTCCCTGAATCCTAACAAATGCATGTTTGGAGTTTCGGAAGGGAAGCTGTTGGGGCACATAATTTCTAAAAGAGGGATTTCAATCGACCCAGATCGAGTTGAATCCATTTTGAAGATCGCCAGGCCAGGGAGCAAGAAAGAGTTAAGATCTTTCTTTGGAAAGATCAACTTCGTAAGGAAGTTCATCACAGGCTTTGCAGAGATTGTAAAGCCACTAAATGAAATGATGAAAAAGGACGCCGAGGTAGAGTGGACTGATGAAGCAAATGATGCGTTTTCACAAGTCAAATGGTCTATTTCAAAAGTGCCTATTCTCACCAGCCTCGATTACAAGAGGCCATTCTAAATTTACTCTTTCGCCTCTGACCATGCATGTGCAGTTATATTAACCCAACGATAAGAAGAGGCAGAGGAGAGGCCGATTGCATTCATGAGCTCTCCATTCAAAAACGCGGAGATCAAATACCTACCTCCTTAGAAGCATGCTTTTGCACTGGTCAAAGCTATTAACAAGTTCTGGCATTACATTCTCTGAAGCCAAATCATTGTTGTAGTTCCTAATGCGGCTGTTAAGTCCCTACTCATGCAGAGCAAGCTGGGAGAAAAGAGAGGAAAATGGATGGCCATCCTGCAAGAATTCAATCTAGAGATACACCCTATGAAGCTAGTTAGGGGTACAGGCTTGTCTCAGACCATGGCAAACGCTGGCGACAACATCATCTGTCAGCAATACACAACCCAGTCTTTCTCTAACGACCCCTAGTATGCTAATACCATTTGCTTTATGCTCAACAATCAATGTCCAGAAGGAATGAATGCCACTCAAAGGAGAGCCCTAAGACTGAAGAGTTCTCATTACATGCTCAAAGGAGGGTTGCTATATAGGAAGAATTTCAAAGGAGTATACCTGAGATGCCTTCATCAAGAGGCTAAACATGTGATCTCTAAGTTTCATGGGAAACACGGCACAGGTCATGGGTCTACAAATTCTTTGGCACACCAGATCCTTCAATCTAGTTATTACTAGCCCTGTGTATTCAAAGATTCCCATCAGCATGTGAGAACATGTCATGTCTATCAGATTTCTACACCAAGGGAACGCCATGCAGCCATGCCACTACAGCCCATTTACAAGGTAAGGCCATTTTCCCAGTGGGCACTGGATTTCATTAGAGTGATTAACCTGAATTCCTCTGCAAGACATAAGTTTATCTTGACTGCTACTGACTACTGCACGAGGTGGAAAAGGCCATACCTTGCAAAAATAGCACAATTGAGGTAGTGATCAAGTTCCTCACCGAATGCATCACTACAAGGTTTGGGGTACCCTTCGCTCTGGTATGTGATAATGGTTTCACCTTTTCTTCTGCTGAGTTTATTTCCTGGGCATATGATCACAAGATTGTTTTGAAGTATTCTTCAAACTATTATCCACAAGGAAATAGAGTTGCAGAGTCTACCAATAAGAATCTCTTAGGGGTGATTAAGAAACTGTTAGAACATAACCCTAGAGACTGGCATACCCAGTTGAGATTCGCATTGTGGGCAGATAGGACTAGGATTAAGGCTTCCTTAAACACCTCACCATTCAAGCTGGTATATGGCCAAGAGTCTGTCTTTCCTATCCATCTGCAAATACCTATCTTGGAGTTCATACAGAAATTTTACTCCAGTGACAATAGGATAGAGATCAGGTTAGCTGCTTTGTTAAAATTAGAAGAGCAGAGAGATGTGGCCTTACAACAATTCTTTAGGCATCAGGCTGTTGTCAAACGTTGGTTTGACAAAAGAGCTTAGACAAAGGCTTTTAGGATATCAGACCTAGTGTTGCTATGGGATAAGGCTGGTGAAAAGAAAGGAAATCATCAAAAGTTTGACAAATTATGGCTAGGTCCTTATCAAATTGCTGAGATCCTAGGGGAAAATGCTTTTAGATTGAGTAGTCTAACTGGAGAACCGGTTCCTTTTCTTGTCAATCAGCAGTTCCTCAAGCACTATTTTGAGTCTTGAGACTTGTTAACTTTTATTCTATACATAAGTAATTCATTGTTCTTTATGTAAATAATTTATTTTGTCTCCTATTTGTGAATAATTTGTATTTTTGTAAATACTTTCTGTGTTTCTGCTTGTCAATAATCTGCTGCTCCTTGTGTAGGTAATTTACTCTTTGCTTGTAAATAGATTGCTTCTTTTTTTTTGTTTGTTCTTTCCTTCTGTCCTTTGTGTTTCCTTTGTTGTTTGGTCTTTGTTTTGTTTTGTTCTTTGGGGTCGTTGATATGTCTTTTCCACCTGAAACTGTGGGCTATTATCTAAAGCATACTTTGGTCATTAGGAGAGAAGTGGTTTAGATATTTTCAAGTTTTCTGATCAGATGATTTTGTCCTCAATTCGTTGTTTCATGCTTGTTGTCAATAAAAGTTGTGGAAAGTTTTGAAAACAAGGTGCTAAGTAAGAAATCCTTCATCAGCTCCCCTGAATCTGTCACAAATCATTAAAATCATCTCCTCTCCTAGTAGTATATTTGTCCTAGGATGACAGTGTTTTAATATTTGAGTGAAAAAACTGATCTTCTGAGTGTTGTTATGAGGTCCATGGTAGGTTTCAACCCAGATCAGATGTTAAATATCTGACATATTGAAAAGAAAAAGAGAATTAAATGAAATATCTAAAACTTCAAGAGAAAAAAAATATATATCAAAAGAAAAGGAGGATTCAATATGAATGGGTGATTCCAGTATCTCTACCGGGGCTATGGACGCCTGCCTGGCAGTAGAGCAATGCTGTGAGATAACTAGAGGTATCTCCATCAGGGCTATGGATTCCTGATTGGTAGCGGAGCAATGCCTAGAATATCATTGCACGACAGCTAAAAGGAATCAACTCATGTAGCTCAAATCTTACACATTGTTGTTCAAAAGATGAAGAAACTTTATGAGAGAATGATGCATAATCAAGCACACACATTGATTTAGGGGGTAGCCATTGATTGACTTACATTTGAGATTCTAGCTCTACCTTGTTTTCTTTTAACTAACCCAATTGGAGTTGTGATGTTCATGAACTAGGAGTTCTGGGTAGCTGAATCCTTCAGATTCTTGAAAATGGTTAAACCATTTTCCCAGCCGAGTTGCCATTTGTTATGCCTTGCATAAGCACCCCATTTTATTCTCAAACAAAATGGGTCCCCCTTTGTCTTTTCCCTTTGGCCTTTGGTTTTCTTCCTTAGAAATTTAATTTTTAAAGTTCTGTCGGAGGCAAAACCCGAACCAATACCGGACTTGGAAATTCCTTCCAGGTTCTAGTCTTGTTCCATTCCTAGTTCTGGTTCTGGTTCTGATTGTTCTTTGTCTCCATCCTTTGTTCTTTTTTAGAGTTGGGTCCCGGTCTGATTTGGAATGTGAATCTTTCTTAGAGTTCCTCGTTTGGGTCCCATCCCAGGTCCGACCCTGCCTTTTCTCTCTCTTCGTTGGTCTTGGTTGGTTTTTGGTCTCCTGTGCCTTGGTTATTTTCGACCTTGCACATCTTTTTCTTTTTGTTTCTGGCAGACTCGGAACCAAACCTTGAAACTTAAAAAATTTCTTGGTTCAAGTTCCGTTCTGATCCCAATTCTGCGTGTTTCATTCTTTAATTTTCCTTTTCTTCTCTTTGTTTCGTTGTGGGGTTTTCCCTCCTTTCTTTTCTCTTTCTTTTCCTTGTCCTTTCTTTGTCTTTTTGGATGACGTCAGAAGCAGGCTCGGAATGGAATCTGAACCCCAAACTTGAAAAAGTTTCTGGTCTGAGTTTGGTTCTAATCCCGATTCCGCTCTATCCATTTTTGTCTCTCGTCCCCATCCCGACTTATTTTTGCCTCCGCCAGCTTTAGGGAGGGCGATGTGTTTTGGATTCAGTTTGGTTCTGCCTCAGCTGGATTTCAGATTTTCTCCTGAGTTCAGGATTTTCCCCCCCATCCGGATTTTCCCAAATCTCACTCGAACTCCGGCTAGGTGCTGTTGTTCGGGAATTTTCGGTCCTCACGGAATTCTACGTGGACCTAATTTTCCCGATCTTTCTCTCTTCATGGATTTCCCCGGAGTCTGATGAAATGTGAGGAGGCATGGAGAAATAGGACTAATTAGTAAATAATGATGCATTTTATGATTCATTTGTGCTATTTTGAAGATCTCGCATGTTGTTCCTTGTTTGATAATGATCATATTAAGTTTCTAATGGGTGTTTCATGCTTATTCTGTTGGAATCAGCCTGGCTTAGAATTCTTTGAAAGTCCTCCCTGGCTTGGATTCTGCAGGTCAACCTAAAACCCGAGCTGTTGATATGATCATTTTGTTTGAAGATTTAACGGTACCATACTAACATAGGATTCATTTTAAATGATGATATTGATCAATTAGCTTCTGTTTGTGTGATCTTCTCTGTTGAGTGCAAGATTGTATCACATACAGGGTGATATTTGTCAGGGGGCTCAGTTGGGGTGCATGCTTCAATCCAGCTGGTCGTGAAAATCTACTAAGGCAAAGGTCGGCAAGACTTTCCTAACCTCTTGTCGACTGGTGGCTCGGCTCTGACTGTATAAAATTCAAGGAATCAGGATACTCCCCATTATGGATCTTATCGGCATAGGCTTGTCTTTAGGGGACCATCTTGGCGAAGTCTCCATGTCTCACCAACCACAATCAAAGGATTCATATATTGGCATAAGGTTTACTCCCTGCCAAGAGGTCTCGGCAAGTGCACGAAGTCTCACCGACTAAGCAAAAGGGTCTAACACTTCGACGGGAGTCATCTGCTTTAGCGTATGGTCTTGGCGAAGTCTTTTGGTCTCGCTGACCGGCGGCAGGGAGAAGGCGTATCGGCAGGAGATATTGAGTTCGGGATAGAGTCTTGGCGAAAGCCTAGTGTCTCATCGACTAGCAAGAACAAACTAGTCCTTTCGGCAAGAGTTATGTCTTCGGTGGAAGGTCTCCCCGAGGGCTTTGTGTCTCACCAACCTCTGATAAAGTACTACATCTCGGTGAGAGACTTTGCTTCGGAAAGAAGTCTCAACGAGGAAGGAAAGTGACACCGACACAGTGCTAGGGGATTCCATTGGTGGTCTTCGGCAAGAAAATCAGTATGCTACAGCGACAACGGGATGAATTAGTAAGGCTTTCGCCGAGACATGAGGTATCTATAGGATGTCTTCCCAACAAGTGGATGCTACAACGAACTACCTACAAAGATTTCATTTCAGTATGACTACATCAATGTCTCCCTGAAAAGGAAAATCTACAAAGGATGATGCCTTCAATGGGATGTTTGGCCGATAGTTGATCTCTTACCAATAGAAGAAGGGGACCCCACAAAAAGAGAAATGAAGCTCGGCGAAGGATCACGCCTTCGCCAAAGAGCCTTAGCAAACAAGGAAAGTCTCAGCGACACATGTGGAGCAAAGAAAACATATTGGTATTACAACAATGAGGTTTCCCAAAAATAAAAATATCGGCAGAAGGTTGTGATATCGATATTCAGTGAAGAAAATAGGTCTCGCCGATGTAGAACAAACCGAAGCTCGGTGAAGGATCATGTTTTCGCTAAAAGGTATGAGCGAAGAAATAAAGTCACATCAAAATAGAAAGGGTTGGGGCTCAAAGAGGACAGGAAGAGGTTGAGAAGACTCTGGATGAATGAAAGACTTCACTGTAAGGTCACGGCGGCAAGTGATGGTCTCGCTGATGGCAAGGAGGGCTTGGTATGAGAAAAGAAATTTGGGGTAATGTCTCCTCGATCCTGATAGGTCTCCCCAATACAAAATGTGGTCTCGCCGAGTTCATGCAGTCTTGCCAATTGGAAAATGAGCTCGATGTGACTTCTAAGGCCCACTGAAACATCTCACCGATTGACCCCTACTATGTCGATGCTTGTGGCAAGACGAAATCACATCAGGGAGACACCGAAGGTGTCTCACCGACCTATTATTTAGGTCAGAACACTCTTGACTACTCAGGAATTCAGCATGGTAGGTGATCATCCAATCAAAGAGAGCTAAGATGAGCCAAATTGCCCGATTGACCACTCCTGTGAAAGGAAGACTAACAGAAGGTAGATAAGATAGATTTATTTTGAGATCCAAAGACAATAGATCGGCTTGGGCGATGGTGTGCAGATCTATAGGAGGCTCGACGGTGCTTCCAGAAGGTGGTCAATGTGCTGAAAAGTTCCTAAATAGGAAAGAAGCTGAAAAGAAGAAGAGACTGTGACTCATAGGGGATAGCTATAGTAGCCATCAGCGAAGATTGATCGGTATTAATGGTAAAGTGCCCTAGAGCATTCAAGGAATCCTCAACAGAGTTTAAGGTGGACACGGAGACAGCAGAGTAAATGCTGCAGATGCAAAAGATCCAAGGTGATCCCTGGAACAACCTTCCAGCAATATGGACGGCAGGGCTTCACAATGAAAGCAGTTTTGACTTTCCTCGAAAAGATCTCAGAACTGACTCTCTAGTCTGTAGATATTTTGTAAACCCTAATACAGGGGGATAGTGCATTCTTTTTGTTACATTTTGTATATAAGGTGTTCTTGCCTCTTTGTAAAGGGGAGAACTTTCAACGTTAGACAGTGAGGGATTAGAAATTTTAGATTGAGAACTTTTAGAGTTAGAACTGTTAGGAGTTAGTAAGTTAACATAAGGAGATAGAGTTGTATATTGATTCTTAGTAATAAGAGCTTCTCTTTGTCTTCTTGGTTAGTAGTGATATTTTAGTACAGACTGTAATGAATTTTCCAAATTCTCTTAGTGTAGTTGGAAGCAATCTGGAGATTCAGATTCTTTGTACACTGGTGATTGTGCCAGCTTTGTAAATGTTGTTTATCTATTTTAATAATAGTAGAAGCAATCATAGTTTAATCTACTTCATGTTGTGTTCCTGAATGATATTTGTTTGAATTTGATCATTTGATTTGTGAAGTCTTCAAGGAATGAAAGGTTATTTGTAATTTATTTAATGGTAGCTAAAAGTTTGTTATTTGAATTAGCACTATGAATGAAAGAGGTTGTGTGTCAATCACAAGCTTATCTTGTTCTGCAGTTTTAGTTTATAATTCCTTGAAGTTAACAAGTCTGGTTAAGATTAGATGAACTATTGTTCTTTTCTATTTCAAGACCCTGATCTATCTTTTGTTGTTTCTTTAAAAACCCCAGTTAAATTAGGTTTCATTTCATGTTTGATCTAAGAACAATCCAGAAGCTCAACACCAGCAGGCCCCTTGAATATTACTGTTGCATTAACCACTGAGTAACATCAGCACAGTTGAGACCCAACTACAAAGACCTTGGGAGCTAAGGCATCCATGTGTTGCCTTTTCTCTTTCAGGAGAAGTAGAGTAGCAATATTCTGCTTACATTATTGTGGTGCCAAAATTGCCATCAACAAATCGTATATCCGATTTATAGCACCAAAATATTACATTTTAAAATGTTTTTCAAATTAGATATTAGACACGAATTGGATATCCAAAATAAATCAGATATCCGATTTGTAGTACTTTGGCTTCAGCATTGCTATGGAGCAATGTACTGATAACCAACCCAAAAAAAATTCAACTCGGTATTTTCACATTTTTTGGCAAGTTCAAAATGCTCCTTTTTTCATGTTGCAACTTTTTGGCCCATCATGATCCTACACATACCCAGGTCTAAATCAGGTAGTTTTTATTGCTAAGGTGGATCACTCCTTTCTTCGAAGGCCATACACTTATGATTGGGTCAAGTGTTCTTTTCTTTAGAAAATTCCTATTGCCTTTTTGATAGGTTAATTATGATTTGATTAGATGGGTTATGAAGCACTTATTTCAAGCAAATATCTTTATGAAAGAAGTATATTGTTATGAAATTAAATATGATTTGTATTCCAATGTAAAAACTACAAAGAATGGAAACAATTATTTCAACACATAAACTATTATGTTGTAGTCAATTAAACTGAAAAAGCTTACTCTATATTAGTTAGGATACACAACTAAGAAAATGATCTAAAGTTACTTAGTTATCCTAGAGGAACTAAGTATATAGTATACAAAGAAAACCAACAAACCCACAACTACCCCTATTTTGAAGGATTTTAGTTTCTCCCCTTCCTGATCTCGCTAATATTGTCTAATTATTTTAAAGAGATGAAGGGTCATAACACAACTTTATTCAACCTAGAAAGTAAATAATAGTTTACTAATGAAAACTTTGACAAAGCAACAAAACAATTGCTACATTTAAATTTCATGTTGAATGAAGAGTGGTGACAATAATCTACTTATAGTTTAATAAAACACTATTTTTATAAGAAGGCTTGACATTAGAAAGATAAGTGTTACTATATTTCAATAGACACCATTATAGTTTTACCAACATATACTATTGTATTCTTGCATGGCTTCTTAGTTAATATATGGGGAGAGAAAGAGAGAGAGATGGAGATATATGGGAAGAGAAAGGAAGAGAGGTGGAGATAGAGAGTCGCATGGATAGGAGAGGAGGGAGAGATGGTGAGAGAGAGAGGAGATAGAGGGGAGGAGAGAAAGGATATAGAGAGAAAGAGATAGAGATATATGAGAGGGAGATGCAAGAGAAATAAAGATAGAGATATAGAATAGGAGAGATGGAGGGAGAGATGGATTGAATGAGAGAGAAAGGGGGGAGAGGGAGAGATATCTCAATAGATAGAGGGGGTAAGAGGCGGGAGTGACATAGATAGTGGGAGATATAGAGATATAGAGAGTGACAGGGAGAGATATATAAATCACCCTCCCTATATCTCTATCTATTCATCTATATCTCTTTATCTCTCTACCCCTCTCTATCTCTTTGTCTCCCTTTCTATTTGTATGTTTTTCATTATCTCCCTCTCTCTATATATTTTCTTCCCTAGATTTATCTCTGTCTCCTTAAGTGTGCAATGGGTACATTGAATAGGTCTTAAAGGAGAATTATCATATCTTTAATCAAATGGCATGCTACCTTGAGCATAACTCCCCAAGGACACATTCCATCCTTGGATTTTTGGCATGAAACAACCAATCAAAATTTAGTTTCTCTCTCTCATATTAATATATATTACTAGTATATTAAATATATATTATATTAATTATATTTTGTATTATATAAAAATATACTCATTATTAATTATTAATTATAATAATTTTATACGTATTTAATAATTTTGTTAAAGAATATAATATATAATTATAATAAGTTGAATAATTATATTATTTATTATGTAAAATATAGCTATTATATACTTAACTATATTGTAGAATATTAAAACCTAGCTAAATGACGCTAAAATTTTGAACTTAATTAATATACTATAAAACTCTAATGAAACCAAAGTTGTAGCTCATCAAATTGAGAAGTGAGGTCAATACCAGCATCGGTGAAGAGTTTGGAGGAGGGAAATGTAAGGTCAATGCCAGTGCTGAGGAAGAGTTTGGAGTAGTGAAACAAGGTCAATGCCAGCGCCGAGGAAGAGTTTGGAGGAGTGAAAACAAGGTGAATACTAGCGCTGATGAAGAGTTTGGAGTTAAAACAAGGTCAATAACAGCGCCGGCGAAGTGTTTGGAGGAGTGAAAACAAGGTCAATATCAGTGCCAAGGAAGAGTTTGGAGGAGTGAAAACAAGGTCAATACCAGTGTCGAGGAAGAGTTTGGAGTTAAAACAAGGTCAATACAAGCGTCGACGAAGAGTTTGGAGGAGTAAAAATAAGGTCAATATTAGCGTCGAGGAAGAGTTTGGAGGAGTGAAAACAAGGTCAATACCAGCACCGAGGACAAGGTTGAGGGCACTCAGGGAAAATCGACAACCAAGGGGCAATGAGTACTGTAAGTTTGGCACCCCCATTCTCTTTAACCTTCAATTTTCATGCCTAGTTTCCAAAGATCTTCTCATACATTGGCACCCCCATTCTCGTAAAATTGTATAAGATAAGACAGAAAAAATAAAATAGCTTAGTCTTTCACATTTTTATCCACCAGCCTCAGGTCTTGGCAAAACTCCCATAATCTACCCACATCTTGGTTGAGGTCTAGGATTTCATCACACATAGCCTTCATCACATGAGTCTCAAGTACTTTCAGACTTAGCCCAAGTATATGCTAGGCTAAGGTAGATCTAATGAATGGAAATAGAGGCATACAATTCTTCTTTAATACCTCCACCACAAACATATGCAAGGTGTTGGTTGTTTTTATGGTAAGCAAGTTGATCTTCTAATTGACCTATGGAATTGCCAATTCCAATAAAGGGCAACTCTTACGACCTGGACCAACTGACGGGGATTTGAAAGACCTCCTACACTTTGGGCTCTGCAAGACCTGGGAGGGTGATCCCTTAATGCGTTTACAACATTTGCACCATCATCATAAACAACATTAACAACAACAAATAATCTCATTTAATAGCTCAACATAATAGGATAATACCGAATAGGATTGGTTGTTTATCAATAATATCAACTATTTGGAGCATGAGATAACTACAAAATTTCACAGTATAAGATAGTCATTGATTTGCAATTTGTAGCAAGCTATAGGTACAGACAAAAAAATAATGAACCATACGAATAAGTACAACTTAGATCAGTGCCATATATCCATTGGAGGAGTCAAATTTATAAGCATATAAGGGTCTATGACAAATTTAACACATAACATATAAGATCCTTGATAACATTGCTTTACAATCTCATCAATATGTATTCTAACCCAATACTACTTATCAAATCCTTATACAGAACATATCCACCTACAATCCCATTCAAGCATTTTAATTATTTCCTTGAATTAAACCTAAAACAAGAATCATACACACCACAACAATGAGATGAATGAAACAACCCTTGATCATTTTATTCAAAATTCAGATATGTTTGTACAATGGAGAGACATGAGTTTGAATTAATCATATCAATTCAAATGTCAGTACTGTCATAAAACATCAAATCCCCATGAATTCAAAACCTACTACAGAATGACTCAAAACCTAAATTGCATTTTCCCTAAAACCATCAGACTTTACAATTTTCTCTACAACTTCATCTAGACTCGACCAAAAACATCTAACTTGCTAACCCATACTTTTGGCCTTGAAATCCTTCTTATAGAAAAAGAAGGAGAAAACAAGCATCGAGCCAGAAAGCACACGAGTCACCAGCCAATTGGACCACCTTGTGATATTCCAAAAATTTGTTACAACAACAATCTCCCCAAAGAATCTTCTTGTTCATCATACCCGCTGAGAATGGTTGATGCAGCAACAAAAAACTTCAAGAATTTCGTGCCTAGATTATCACCAAAAAGAAAAACTGGAATCTGCTATAATTGCAATAGCTGATTTGTCAACCATTAGCAGCCTACTCTTTTTCATTCTTCCTTAGTGAAATATACATTTACCCATTTCTGGTACTCTTCATCAGTTGGCCAATCAAAATTGATCACCTCATTCACCTTGACACTATAAGGTTTGTACTTAACTACCACCTGATTTTCTTCTCTTTCAAAAGACTCCAAGAATGAGTTGGTAATAATGATTTTGTCCATACAGCTCACCAACAAATCATAATCTGAGTTACCCTATTTTTTTGGGTTTTGTAGTCCAAACATGATATAGAAGGGCTCTTACACTTTTTGTGATTATTGTAGCTTGTGTAAGAGGCCCCATGGATACTGTTGTAATTGTAGGATGCATGAATAGGGTGTAGGATGAGAAATAAAGAAGGTATAACTTTTTTCCTCAATAGTTTTGTGAAGAAAAGTATGTGAAATGAGAGGTTCAAGCCTAGGTTTCAACAAAACATGTATGGGAGATCTGATTTTATGAATTTTTATCCATGTGCAGACCTAATGGATTGTTTCTGAACACTTAATATAAATGATATACATACACACACACACACACACACACACACATATATATATGTATGTATGCATATGTATGTATGTATGTATATATGTATATGTATTTTAAATGTAAATGTAAATGTAATTACCGATGCTCTCCTAGAACAATAAATGTAACATATCATTAAAGAAATCTATATCTATGTATATAAATGTGTATTTCTAAATGCAAGTGTAAATGCAAAGAGCATATGGTTTTTGTAGTGTTATAGATACAACATATCCATAAATTAATGTAATTGAAATTCTAAAGTCTTCAACACATATAATATGAAATTGATCAAACTATTAAACTACATGAGAAATAAATGAAAACAGTAAATGCATATGTATGTGTACTTGTAAATGTAAGTGTAAAATAAATAAGAATAATGAAAATTATAAAAGAATACAAGGAAAGGTCTCCTCCCTTCTTGGTAGTGATAACCTCCTCCACATACAACCCTTAAAAATTATGAATAGAGGAATATAATCTTTGAAGAACTCAAAGTTGATTCTCTCCTACCAGATGCAATTAGTCATTTTATCCTTACAAACATTTATAGTGATTACTAGAGGCACATAGACCAATTCTTCATAATAGAAGAATTTAATCATACTTTTCCAATGATGACATTATGAGAAAACCTTAGGTTAAATGAATAATTCCTAGCTAAGTTCTTTAAATCATGTCCAACCATATAAGAGAAGACCGCTGCTATGTGTACCTGGATACCATGGAGAAAGGCTCTTTGGGCTCTTTCATCAATCATCCTACCTTAAAACATACCAAAAGTCTCCTACCAATTAGACATAGGAAGATTTAAGATGACTTAAAAAAAAATTATTGCCAAAGCATAAACTTATGATGACTTAACCAATCCTAGTACACACTCCCTCCCCGTTAACCACTTAGACATATGGAAATTAAATGTAAATTTTTCTCATTATTTTTAGTCATGTAGGTGTCCAAATGTCTACTATGGTGTTTCCCTTCAAATTTATTTACTTGACTGAAGAGAAAAAGTCCTTTGATTACAATTAGAGAATACATTTTAGGCCTTGGTTGTGTAACTGGTGGACCATAGTCACATTTAACACTTGTTACAAAGCTTGGGAGTTAAAACGTTAAGTAGATTTGATTTGTGTGATGGACACATTTGGACGGTAGTAACAATAGCTTGCAATCTATCAAGACTTGATTACCTTATAACCTGTGAAATTCTAGCGATGAAATAATAGATTAATCATAATGTCACCTTGGGATCACATCGCCATGAAAGAAATTCATCCAACATCCTTATGAGTGTAGGTACCACCAAATAGGTATTTTTTAGATTTGTCTTCCTCAAGTGAGGGAAATTCAAGAAGAGAATAGGAAAGCGAGACATGTAGTATGTCTAAAAGAGGGAGATCAACTAGAGGTCAAAAGATTAGAAGAAAATTCTGTAAACGCATGGAATTTTTTCTTGCTGAAGGGGCATCATGTTCTTATGATGATGAGCTCATAGGCGACGTCAAGGTGCCTTTGAGGTACAAACATCTATAGAAACAATGGGTACCCAAGGAACTTCCTCCAATAAACACTAATTTTTGTGTCAAGGAGAGGATATATCGCATAGGACCATCATCATTACATGGTTTGGGCCTATTTTGCATGGATGGCATAAAGGTTTGTTATGACAAAGTTACTGAATTGATGGAGTATGTTGGACCCTGTTACAATTACAAAGATTGGATGCAACTGGTTCGATATACATGAAGAATGCTTAGGTATGCACTATCAGCAAATTATATACAACTAAAAGATAAGAATCAAAATAAAGGAGTGGCTATGTACATTGACGGAAGGCCAAAATCATCAGGGAATATTGTAGGGTTTATAAATAGTACACGACCTGGGTCAACAAATAAGCAACCCAATTGCATATTTGAGGCACGCGAGGGAAACCGTGTATTTTTATGTGTGATAAAATCAATAACTGCAGGGGAAGAGTTGCTAATTGATTACAATTTGAATTGCTTAGTTACAAACACAGTTACTATGGGGGTGGTACGTACTATGTACCATTTTACCCAACCTCCAATTATTGACTCCAATATAACATTTTATTCTTATGTTTTTTTTGTAAGTCTATTGGTTTCATTTCAGTAATATTTTTTTATATTTAATTTTTGTCACAGGGGGACATTGATCATATGGAGAAGGCTCTATCCCAGAGCACAGATCAAGATGTATCTTCAAGCACTTCTACCCAACAAGTTTACCTCATTGTAATTGTACAAATTAGATACGAGCAAAAAAATTTATTATTATGTTTTTTTCATAAGTTTTTTGGGTTAATTTTGATAATGTTTTTAATATTCTTGTTGTAGTCAACTGATCGAGGAAAGGAACCAGCAATAGAGGAGAGAATTCATAGTGAGGTGTAGACAATATTTTGTGATGATGACATCACTTATTCAACAAACCCTCTCGATACGATAAAGAAGATCCAAAAAAAATGAAATGAAGAAATGGTTAAGTTGATGTTCATAGTGCCTCAAACAGATGAGATAAGAGAGAGGGTTAAAATATTGATTGAGAGATTACAAAACTTGCAAGTAAGTTGTCATGAGGTCTTTAATTATAACATAAGTTCATTCATGGTTTTATATTTTGTACTCTTTTATGTCAT
>VDFB02210518.1:0-86239 GCA_007258455.2 Sequoia sempervirens | reverse complement strand
AAGATCCAGAAGCTGAGAGGGTAGAACAACTAAAGGGGGATAGATATTGATTTAGAAAGCGATGCTCCACTTTGGATTTTTTTTGTAGCTTTAAAAAACAAAAAAAGTGATTGTAATCATATCATGACAACCATATTTTTGATAATATGTAAAAACTAAAAGAATAAAGATATTATATGTTAATGAATGAATGTGAATGATGTTAATTGTAGATGTTATATGTTAATGAATGAATGTTATATGTTATTAATGGATAGATAAAGATAGATATTATATGTTATTAATAGATGAATGAATGATTAATGTTATATGATTGGGTATGGGAATTGAGAGTGATGTGGTGAGGAGAGCCAAATATGAGCTTCCATCATCACATGGTTGGCCCTGTTAAGTAGAGAATATTAAACTATTCTCGAAACAAAAAGAAGCTCAATAAGGTAATGAACTTTTGAATATAAGAAATGCATCATTTGAAGCATCAAACCAATATGCAAAGATGAAAGAAAGTGATAACTTTTCACTATGGTGGCAGAAAAATGATTCTTTATACCCTGAATCCATGCTCTGCATCATAATTTGAAGTTTTTTCCATTCCAATGTTCTGAATTTAGTTTTTTTTTATGGCTTTGTATGAATACCACATTGTGTTGTGTGTGGATTAGGTTTCAAAGCTCTGTTTCTTCTGTTTTTAGTGGTGACATAACTCTAAAATTTGAATTTTGTGCATAACAGTTTAGTGGAAAAATTGGCATCTCTGAAGGGTTTAGAGGCTTGATTGAGATAGATACATGGATATTTGGATCTTATTGTTGATGGGAGGCTTCACTTAACCATGAAATTTTGTATCATCTGCAGGTATCCAAAAATTTCTCTACTTACATTCATTCTTGATCATAAATGTTGTAAATGATATTAATGCTTCAAACTTAAGATTTCTTTCATTGTTATAATGATCAAAATGTTATACTTTGCTATACATTCAAGCATTCTCTTGCTCCCTACCCTTTTCTCTCTCCCCCCTCCTTTTAAGAATTTTCTTTGTCATAAAATATTCACATTTCTGTCTCATTTACACAAATTTATCTGAAGCGCTAGGAGTGAATAAAGATATGTAAAAGATGATGGATTATGTCTAAACAACAACTTTCCATCTTATAGCTAATTAAATCCTTAATATTTGAATAGCTTAGAGCTCGAATAATTCTTGTATATGCATGTGTAGAAATAAGGGAGCCTATGTGAAGATTGAAATTTAAAACATCACTTTGGTATTTTTCCTTAGGAAGTGAAATGATATTTTGAGTAATACAAACCTACACACACATTGATATTTTTTGGCATTGCATTGAAGAATTCTTTTTCTCTTATACCTACCCTCGGCTAGACATGGAGGTATATAATATTGGTTTTTGGGTTTATTCTATAAGTAGTCAATTTCACAGAGGAAGACTAAAATCTTCTTAATGTCCTATGTTAGGTGTGAAAGCATATGAATCACTTGCTGAAGGCACCATTTTGTATTCATCCAAAAACTGGTTTGTTCTTTTTTTTATGTTTCTTGCATGTGTTATTTTTAGGCTCTAGAGATGTAGCTCGGCTCTTTCCTTTGTACTTTTCATCTATTTTGATGATTACAGTAGATTGTTCTCATAATTTTTCATATAGATCAATTTGTAACCTTATTTACTACCAATCAATTTGCAAACCACTCACATATTAAGGACCATTTCACTAACTTGTAGTCATCCATTACTTCATATGTTGTAGGTTATGTCTGTGTGCCAATAAATCCTGATGATTGCGAGAACTTTAATCCTACAAGTGTACCCAATCTTTCTCAAGTAAAAGTCTTACCTTATTTTATAGTACTTTAAATGGTTAATTGAAGGTGCTTCTTTAGATCTGAGATAGTTGAACCCTAGATTAAAATATGGTATTAGGTGGGCAGTATAATGATAAAATAGAGGTCCATTGAACACAAGTCATGAACATAATTTACTAGACTATGAATAGTGTTACAATTATAATTATTTCTCCTTTACCTACCTTTGCATTAATGAAAAAGATAGTAGATATTGGGAGTTCATTACGTGTCTCATGTATGTGTTAGTATTTCAATTTTGTTGAAGTTGTTCAAGAGCTTGATTAGGTCAAGAATATGTTCTACAAGCTTTGTTCTCTTGACACTTCTCAGCATTTTCCCTACACATTTTCTCTTCAATCCAAACGTTTCTTAACTCCTTACCTTGTTAGCCCTTGGTTGTTCTCAAGTGTAATGCTTTTTCTATGCATCTTGCAGTCTGTATGCATGATCAGTCATCTCAAGTGTAATTATTTTTCTATGCATCTATGCATCTTGCATTCTGTATGTATGATCAATCATTAGTCTTCACGATGGTACATTTCAACGAATATTTTTAAAAAAAAAATTGCATTGTTTCGTCACAATTTCAACGAAAACCACCTATGAATCACCGAAAAGGTCCGACAAAGTTGCTATAGCTATGACGAAGGCTTCGTCGTAACTCCTTTCCCATTTCATCACAATTTCGACAAACTTTTGTTGTTGTTTCAACGCTACTCCTTGCCCATTTCGTCGAAATTGTGACGAACTTCTAGTGTTGTTTCGACGCTACTCCTTGCCCATTTTGTCAAAATGGCTATGAAATTTTGGTGTTTTTTCGACACTACTCTTTGCCCATTTCCTCAAAATGGTGATGAACTTTTGGTGTTGTTTCGATGCTACTCCTTGCCCATTTCATTGAAATTGCGATGAACTTCTGGTGGTGTTTCGACGCTACTCCTTGCCCATTTCATCAAAATGGCGACGAAATTCTCATGTAATTCTTTTATGGATATACAAATTTTTTGTCAATATTCTGACGAGTATTCGAGTCATTTTATGATTTTGACGACCGACGAATCTGCACCATTATTTCGACGTTTAATTTGTCGTCGGCATTTCGACAAAAAAATAGTGACGAAAATGTTTTCGTCATTTCGTCACTTTTCCGACAAATATTTGTCAAACTACCGACAAACATCCATCGGAAAATGGTGTCAAATTCAATAGTGCATGGTTGTAGGTCAAGAAGCTTATGGAACAACAACAACAATTCCACCAATCACCCTACTATGTGAATTTCCTTAGTAGCAGACAACAACCACCTATTAACATGTAAGGGGGACCTTCAGATCCTCATTATCCCCATGACCTTATGTCCATAGAATATGAAATGGTTTCTCAATCAAAACTCACTCCTATTCTTCAAGAAAATTACAATAATCCCACCAACATGTGCAAGATTGATCACCTTATAAATGTGTGTTTCAAAGCCACCCTAGAAAAAAAATACTCATGCAAGGCACTAAGACTCCACCCGAGCTTGACATGATGTAATATTTGGGTACAATTAGATCATCAACCACTTAGGATCCTCCTGAGAATACTTGGAACATACCTAAATTTGGAAATGATGTAACTTGATACAAGTTCATCCCTCTTCCATTTGAATCTCTATATTGGGATCTAGATTGAGCCTTAGTCCTATTCATGGACTTGATCCTTCATCATCCATACAGTTCCAAGTCCCAATCCCTTATAACATCCAAAATCACCCATCATAAACATCAATATATCCTCCACCTTAAGGGAATATGATGGGTATTGTGGCCAATCCACCTACCTCCTCATCCTACCATGTTTCTCTTATGTTGGTTCAATTGGTATATCTTACCTCTCATACTCCCATTTATCCTTCTTCACATGTTCCACCTCCTAAAAATAAACCACCTCAATCCTATCCAAATAAATCATCTTAATCCTATCATAATAAATCATCAAAACCTTATCCTACCCATCCATCACAATTATATCCCAATTAGCCACCCGATTCTTATCCTAATCCTCCACCTACATATTTCTCCCCCTACTACCATCAATACCCTACATCAACACCTCTTGTGGATCCTCCCATCCAAAAAGATATCCCTCACACCCATATTCCTCTCAACCACCTCACCAACCACCAAATACATCTCACAACTACCAATCTATCCATCACAACCTCCATTATAATCCTATGAGAATGCACTCCAACATCCTTCACATTATCAATCTCAACCACCATTATATTCCCATCCACCATAACAACAACCCATTCACAATAAATTTTAACAACAAATTTAACCATCTTAATCATCACAACAACCACCTTATTTCAACACTCAACAAAAATCATCATATTCTCATCATTTTCCACCTTTACATAATCCATACACCAACTATCCTAATCCTAATGTGATAGATCCTCCTTTATCTATAATTCCTAATAAAGAATGGGAGGAAATTAAAGCTACCCTTAAGGACTTGCAAGCAGTGAACACAAAGAATTCCATTAAATTCAAGGAATTATGCCCATATCATTTTGATTGCACCATCACTATAACACCTTTCCTGAAAAAAATTGAAATCCCCAAATTTGACAAATATAAAAGAAAAGGTAATCCACATGATCATGGTAAGGAATTTTTTATGATTTTCTAAGAGGTGGCATATAATGATAACTGTCTTCTTCATTTTTTCCCTCAAAACTTGGGTGGACAAGCCACCTTCTTCAGGGGTCCATCTCTACTTTTGTGGATTTATCCAAAAAATTCATGGCACATTTATCCTATAATATTGAACATGAGGTTAACATTTTTGATCTTTCTACTAATAATCTGAGAGAAATTTTTGCAAACTATTTGTAAAAGTGGTGGGCTCAAGCTAGCCATCTCTCATGTCACTTACCTAAAAAAAATGGTGAATATCTTTGTTGAAAATTTACACACACAAATAACTTTTCATTTGTGCATTCATTGTGCCTCCACATTTGATGATAATATTAAGAAAGGTGTCACCATTGAGAAAACACATATCACTAAGGGTTTAGTTAAAATCTATAAATAAAACAATGATAAACCCTCTAATGATTAATCTCACTACTGTAATAGAAATAAAAATGTTGTCAATGATGATGTGACTGATACCAAGCATATCTAGGTGTCAAATACCTTTCAAGTCAATTAAAATACATCACCTAATATAAACGCAATATGTGTTCCTCAAGGAACACCCCAACTTCCTAATCAATGCAATTCTAATTTTTCTTTCACTCTTTTGGGAGAACCCCTTGATGCTACTTTGGATTTCATTACCATTGAAGACATTATAGATGAGTTATTTGAACTCTCCTATGATGATTTGGATATCTCCTCCCTCTTTTCCACTTCCATATTTTTCATTAACCTTCTACTCTGTCATCCCAAAATTATTGATTGGGACCAACATGGATATGTGAATCTCGACATGTTTCAAAATAATGAGTCATTTATAGAATTCATGGGCTTACATGAGGATCATAGATCAAGCCATTTTTATGCACTTGATGAACATGCCTATTTTGGGGAAGATGAACTCCTTAACTACAAAAGTAAAAATAAAAACAATAATTCAAGGTCTCTTAGTGAAAACCTCCCTAAGGCACTTCTAGATCAATCAAAAGCAAAAATAAAGGGTGTATCCTCTAATAAAAACCTTATTGAGCCATTAGATGATGGGGACATTCATCTTCCCCTCATGGGTACACAATAATCAAAAAGTCTCCATTCTTGATAGAAGAGACTAAAGAAATCAACTTGGGCATAGTTACTTAACTAGGTATCACCTATGTGGTAGCTTCCTTGTTGTTAGAGGAATACCAAACATTCTCTTGCATGCTTCAGAAAGGCTCAATAAAATTTGCATGGTCATATTCTGATATGTTTGGGCTTGATGTTGCATTAGTGGACCACCACCTAGATGTTTGTATTGATTCCAATCCTATTAAATAGAAACTCTACAAGATGCATCCTCAAATGTCCCTATTGGTCAAGGTAGAGAATAAAAATCTTTTGGAACCTAGTTTTATTTAGCCTATAAATCTTTTGGACTTTAATATTGTTCATATTGCCAAGATGATTGGGGGTATCCTTATTTGCATCAACTTTAGAGATCTCAAAAAATATTTCCCAAAAGATGACTTATTTCTTCCTAATATTAACATCCTTATAGATTTGATCTAGTGGGTCATGCTATTCTATCACTAATAGAAAACTTCTCGAGCTATAATTAAATGCATATAGCAGCTGAAGACCAACATAAAGGGACCTTTACAACTCCATGGGTAATGTTTTTCTATCAAGTCATGCCCTTTGGTTTGAAGAGCATGGGTTCTACATATCAATAATCCATGGTTGTCATCTTTCATGATCTCATCCACATTATCATGGAAGACTATGTCAAATATTTTCTAAGTAAATCAAATACTAGAGATGAGCACTTCACTATCTTGGAATGTGTTTTCACTCACTTGGGATCAATATCAGTTGTGTCTCAATCTAAAGAAGTGTGTCTTTGGTGTCACCTCAGTAAAATTCCTAGGCTTCATTGTGTTTAGGAGAGGCATTGAATTTGAGCCCATAAAATTTAAGGCAATCATGGATATGCCTCCTTTAAAAATACTTAAGCAATTTAGAAGATTTCAATGCAAAGTCTAAACCATCTGATGGTTCATTTCTCAAATTGTTGATAAATTCCAACCTTTCAATCTCTTTCTTAAAAAAGACATAGCATTCAAATGGGATGATTCATGTCAAAAAGGCTTCAACAAAATCAAATAATATTTGGTAAATCCATCCATCTTTATGCCCCCCATATTGGGTAAATCATTGTTATATATTTTGGCTACTTCAATTGCATTGGGTGTAATTCTTGTACAACATGATGAGAATGGGAAAGAAAGAGCAATTTATTACATCAATTACACACTTATTTGTTATGAAATTAACTACACACCTATGGAAAAATAATTCTTGGTAGTGGTCTTAAGTTCCAAGAAACTCAAACATTACATGCTTAGCCATTCAATCAAACACATTTCCAAAGTTGATCCTCTTAAATATTTGCTCTCAAAAATATCTTTGATAGGTCATATGGCTAAATGGGTCATGCTTCTTAGTGATTTTGATATTTATTATGTAGACCACAAGGAAATCAAGGGTAAAGTCAACATGGATAAATTATCAAATGCTCCTCTAGTGGATGCTTACCCATAAGTTATAAAATTTCTAGATGATTTTTTCTTTACTATCACTGAATAGGCTCCATGGAAGTTATACTTTGATGGCTCATTCACTCAACATGGATCAAGAGAAGTGAAACATATATTTTAGGACCCAATGGACTCTCTAACTCTTATAGGGTTTTTCACCCAAAAGGAGAGAGATTAGATCCTAAAATGCTAGATGTTCATTCAAATTAGGACATGTGTGATGTGATATGATGTAAATGAGCTAAAATAAATGCAATTGACTGAGTGAGATCATCTAAAATGAAAGCAAGACTAAGATTTATGCTATGTTTGAAAACACACTGTGATATGCAAACAACTATGAAATATGAAGAAATAGAAAGGAATATGCAGAACAAAAAGTACAGGATCAAATCTGAGTGTACCTGGATGATGTATGAGATTTCTGGAATGTCTAGAATGCTGATAAAAAATTTGTATTTTTCACAGTGGGACTCATTCGCCAAGGGTGGCGAATCAGTCCTCCTACTGTTGAAAAAGTGTCAGAAACTGAATTCTGATAGCCAGGAGTTGATTTCTGACAAAATACAAATTTTCAGATTTCAAGTGGGACTCACTCGCCAAGGGTGGCAAATCAATCCTCCTCAAGATTTCTGGAAAATTAGAAGACAATACTACTACTCCAGATCCTACAAAGTCTGAATATTGGATTGTCACAGTTAACTCTACAGAAAACAGGTTGAAAGTCACTTAAATTTCCTGAATAGATGATGAATTTATTTGAAGAGCCTAGTTGACTTGAATTCTACTTTTCAAAACCTTTAAACTTATCAAATCTGCAAAACAAAGGCACATCCTTGAATATGCAAATCTAAAGTGATGCCAATGACTATTCCAAAGTGCTTGAAAGAGCTTGAATTGAAGATGCAAAATGCTTGATTGCTTTAATGTGTTAGGAGATTGAATGCTTGGATGAATTGGGGGTTCAAATGAGGTTAAAATCACATATTTATACAAATCTTGTGCCTTAGTATCCGTTCATACCTCATCACAGGCCGACATGAAGTGAATTTTTAGTAAAATCCTAAAAGAATTTTGAAATATTTTTAATTTGGGGCCAAGGGGGGCTCATTCACCACCCTTGGTGAATGAGTCCCACCTGGGACCCAAAACCAAGTGTCGGGAAAAATATTATGTTTAATGTTGTTTGTCGGGATAGAACCCAAAAATAAACTTAATATAAGCATATGAGGGTATAAAGAGACAAAATAAAGCATGAGAAGGGTGTAAATAGGGAAAATGTGCCTAGAAAAGCATGAAATCTTGTTACAAAACTTTACAACACTTCAAAATAGGGCTTCTTGATGAGTGAAAAGGTGGATTTTATGTGAATTTTATTAAATATAGTCTAGAAGAATATAGAAATTTCTTACAACACTTCACAACACTTTCACAAGGCATCGTTCTTTAAGTTTTAGCACCAAAATAAGCATGTTCAAGCCAAGATACATCATAAAATTAAAGCAACATAGCTCCAACACTATGAAACAAGACCTAAAAGACCATGAAAATGGGAAGGGTCCATTTTTCGATGGTACATTTAGCCCCCACTTTGGTGAGAGAAACTTGCTTCCTCACACTAAAGTATCCATGAACATCGAGAAGAGGGTTTGAATGCACTTACGTTAGCAAGATGAAATATGACAAAAAAGGAGGATGATCAAGCCCCTAGGATGAAGATCCTATGACAAACTAAACATAAGAATAGAGGAACACACACAAGTGTTGAAATGAATTGAGTGAAGCTTCGATCATCAATCCAACTAGTTGTGAAAAGAGATCTAGGTTGAATGTTTGAAAAAGAAAATGTGTACACACTCTAGGGCCATGGAACTAGTTATCCATGGGGTGAGAAGGCCCAAAAAGTAAGATACATAAGCTAGTTGGTATGCACTCACAAGCAAACATAAAAGTGGCTATGGGGAAAAGTCATGCTGCTAGTTGGGCTTCCCACTGAAACCATGCTAAAGTTATACCCATTCGATAACTTTAACAAGGCACCACAAATCCAAAGAAATGAAAATGTTGGTTTATGTTTTATAAGAAGAAAAATAGGATGGCACCATACACATGCAAGTTATGTTATACAAGGTGGCCAAACAAAAAAGACAGCTCCACAGGCATGCAAGTTGTGTTATGCAAGGTGGTTGAATGAGAATTTTATGTGTAAAAATGTTGTTTAATATGTTCAAAGGAGTCTTGTTCAGTTTATGCAAGGCCACTCACTTAGGGAACATTGTGTCTAATGTCTCCAAAAGAGGACCAATCAAAGAATAGTATATTTGCAACTTAGGGGATGCAATGTGTCGCATCAAACCACAAAGAGGAATGCAATATGCTGAGATAGATCACACTTATGAAGGACATCACACCCAATGTCATCCACAAAGCGAAAAATGCATCACATAAATGACAAGACTTCGCTAATAATGAAAATGAAATAATGGTAATGTATGCCCCCACTTTAAAGGAATTTCTACACATCGTTCTGTGAGAAATTACTTGAAAGTAGAGAAGAAAAGAAAATGCAAAAAGAAAACCACACATGAGAGCCAACTTGGAAAGATCTATGCCAAGTCATATGTTTCAAAGTTAAGCTATGTCATGTCAAGGAAAAATGAAAAACAAAGAAAGGGAGTTGCCCCCCAAAACATAAAATACACCAAACACATAAGGGGTCTATGGATTTGGAGTCAGTATGTTTGTTGCTATAGTGTTTTGTATGAAAGAGCTCAAAAATGTCATCACTCCCCAAATACACATAGAACTAGAAGAATGAAACAAAGAGAATGAAGAAAAAGGAAAAAGAAAGTTCATTTTAAGTCAACATGGAAGATACATTGCGGTCTCGATGCTTTGCATCATCCCCAAAAGGAAAACACAAGCAAAAAGACAAAGAAGTGAAAAATGAAAAAGCTTTTGGGTCAACATGAGGGAGACATTTCAGTCTCAATGCCTTGCATCATCCCCAAAAGGAAAAACACAAGAAAAGACAAAGGAAAAAGGAAAATAAAAAGGGGGTTTTGGGTCAACATGGAAGAGACATAGGGCATCTCAACGCTTTGCATCATCCCCAAAGGAAAACACAAAACAAAAATGAAAAAAAAGACAAGGACCATTTGGGTCAACATGGAAGAGACATAGGGCATCTCTATGCTTTAAATCCCCAAAGGAAAACACAAAACAAAAATGAAAAAAAGACAAGGACCATTTGGGTCAACATGGAAGAGACATAATGTGTCTCTACGCTTTGTGTCATCCCCAAAGGAAAATACAAAATAAAAATGAAAAAAAAGACAAGGACCTTTTGGGTCAAGATGGAAGAGACATAGGGTGTCTCTACGCTTTGTGTCATCCCCAAAGGAAAACAAAAAGCAAAAATGAAAAGGACAAAAAGACAAGGAAGAATAGAGATACACATAGAAGAAGTGTACAAAGAGAAGGAAACATCAAATGCACAATACGAGGGAACACGATACAAATAAAAAAGGAAAATGCGTGTAAAGAAAAGACTATGTAGGAAAATTAAAATCATCCAGCAAGTCATCCACCTCCCAATCATGTTCAGTGGAATGTGAAGGTGATTGACTATTTAAAGGAGGAAGATTCCCAAGTACCAAACTAGGAGTTGTACCAGGTTCTTCACTTGGCGGAGAGGAGTTATCATTTAAGCTCATTGTAGATGAAAATAAAGAGTTTAAGTCATTGTTTATTGTTTCATCTATGTTAGCAATCGTCACATATCCATCGTTATCATCAAGATTAATAACAATGGGAGGATGAAGGGTGATTTCTTATAAGGATGGATGTATCAAGAGTGTGGGTTGGATGAGTTCATTTTGTTGCAATTGTTGGGTTGAAATCTCATGTGGTTGGTCAGGACAAGGAAGATGGTCATCTATATCTTCTGTCAAGTGTAAAGATTGATTGTCATGATTTTTTTTTGTATGAGCAAGGAGACAACGACGACGCCGACATTCCCGAGCAGCACGCTTTCGTTTAATTTTGTTTTGAGATGTAGGAGTGGATTGAGTCGTCATAGGTTCTTCTACTTCCGAAAGAGGAAGAGCAAGAGATACTAAAGAGTAAGGATCAACCACTTTCTCTTTTGCTTTATATACTTGTTTGGTATGAGGAAGGGAGGTAGGAGTTATTTCTTGTTCTCTTGGTCATTTAGATGGTGGCTGGGAATTATCAAGAAGCATTTGTGTAGAGGGTGTGATGGTATGTTCAATATCATATTCAGGTGTAATCATGGTTTCATCAAGAATAGGATGAGGAGAGGTGGATGAAGGTGTGTTACAAAGGGATAATTCAACAATCTTCTTAGCTTTAAAATTCTAATAAGAAATGTAAAAGAAGTCCTTATGAGGAGTGATAGGTTCCATGGGTTCAACCCAAAAGGATTCTAATGAAAAGTTACCTTTGGAAGATAAAGGATTAAAGCCACTATGGTGTACGGTGAATACCTCATTTCCATGCGGAAACTTTAAGTACTTGTGAATGACTGATGGGACCATTTTCATTGAATGAATCCAAGGAAGACCTAGCCACAAACGAAATTGGTTGGATTGTGGAATAATAGAAAATATTACCTCCAAAGTTTTAGGTCCTATCTATAAAGGTAGAACGATCGATCCATCGTAGGTCATGCAAAACCATGAATTTTTTTATCCATGTAGTTGGTGGATTGTAGTTATCTTGATATAGATCATGTAATACTAGAAACTCTTTTGTGATCACATTCTCACCACAAGCGGAATCTATTAATATCCCATTAGTAGGTTTATCATATATTCTTCTGGCTAGGTAAAGAGGACCATCAGGAAGCTTTGGTAGTATGTATTTAGTAGAAAAATCAATATCAAGAGATTGAGTGGTTTGGCCCTATGAGGGATAATGTCTATTGTGGCAACAAGTTCATCCATAGGACTAGCTTGGGAAACAAGAGGAGATATATCAAGTTTTTCAGTGTTTGTATCAACAGTCATTACATCAGGCTTTCAAGGTTCACTAGCCTTGATGAATGAGGTGTGTTTAGGCATAGGGTTGGTGAAGATTTGGAGATTTTGGTTAGGAGGTGTGACAGACTTATTGCCTTGATCGTTAACACCTATAATGGTCAATTCACCTGAATCAATGAGGTATTGAACTAGATGTTTAAGATGCTTGCAATGTTCGGTGTCATGGCCATTTTGATGATGAAAATGGAAATAAGCATTAGTCTTGAAGCTAGGAGGTAGGGGTTGATTAGGATCAAGCAGTCAAATAGGTGGTAAGGTAAGCATGCATTTTTGGATGAGTTGGTTCATTGTCTAATGAAGGGTGTTAGGTAAAGGGGTGAAATGTCTATTTGGATCACCGTAATGATAAGGCACGGCTGTTTTAGAGGTGGCCATTGAATTTTGAACTTGTGAAGTTGGTTGTGGTTGGGGTGGAGGAGGTGAACTAAATTGTAGGAATCCTTGGTTAGGTTTGTGGAAATTTTGTGTTGTTTTGGTGTTGATTGTTGTTTTTAGTTTTGTCAATTCGGCTAAAAGTGGATTTTGACTCACGACTTGAAACTGAATTTTGATAGTCACATAAGGTTGTACACAAATGCATGAATGAAGGGAATTTCATCATTGTAAGCTTATCTTGGAGGTTGGTGTGCAAATTCTCAATAAACATATTCTGCAAATGTGCATCTGGAATTTGGACATCAACTTGAGCATATAAGGACTAGTAATGAGAGATGAAATCTGTTACTTTTTCATCATTGTTTTGTCTGCATTGCATAACGCCAGCCATTGTCTTTTTAGGTGTCATGTGTACTTGAAAGTGATTAATGAAATATTTTTCCAATTCATTAAATGAACGGATGGAATGATTAGGAAAGTTGGAAAACCATTCTAATGTAATATCTTTCAAGGTCCTTGGAAAGAGTTTTGCTAAAAGTTTATCGTCAAGGACAAAATCACAACACAAGGTAGTAAAAGCATTGACATGGTTGATAGGATCTCCTTTTCCTCCATATTTCTCAAATATTGGCATTTCTATCCCTTGTGGCATCGAGGTACGTAATATTTCTAATGATAAGGGGCTGCTATGAACAAGATATGTGTTGGAGTAGTTTGAGCTTGACTAATGGTGGAAAGTTGGTGTTGCATGGATGAAACAATGTTAAGGAGTTGTGTCATGAAGGGATCAGGATAATGGGGTTGAGGTGGAAGGGAAAATGGTGATGGCGTGTAGGTGATGTTAGGGGAAGTGAAAGGAATAATAAGGGTTGTAAAGGTGGTGGAAGGAGGTTGTGATGCCACAAAAGGAGTAGGAATGCTAGTGGAAATTGGGAAAGAAGTACTGACAGAATTGGATTGATTTAAAGATGTATGGACTTGCAAATTGGTGTAAGTTGGTATGGAAGCTATAGTTCAAGGAGGAGGAACTTGAGATGTTCCTTAGGTTCATGACAAGAATGTTTGTTGATGAAGTATTGGAAGAGGCATGTTTATTGTAAATCTCAGAAATTTTTTTAAAACATGCAAGCCATCATCACTCTCAATTAAGCTATGAAGGTTCTCAATAGTAGGTATAGCAGTGGTGGAAATGTTTTCAAGTGACAAGTCTTGTTGTAAATGTGCAAAGTCCTCATGAATATTAATAACCTTTTCTTGTGGGAGAGACTTGTTTTGATTGTCAACATGCATAGGATGGAAAGGGTAAGGAATAGAAGTGGTATTGTCAGGGCCTAATGCACCATTGTCCATACCAAGAGTAGGAGCTTGTGAGATCCCAAGGTCCACAACGAAAGTGTTATCGTGGGATGCCATGAGTCTAGATCTTCTTCTCACTAAAGTATTATCAAAAGGGCACCAAGAACTCATGCAACTACCACAAAGGAGGGGTGGATGGAAATGCAAGCTATTATAAGAATGTAAAATGCAAATAACAGAAGATCTGCTAACTGTAACAGAGATATGAATACAAGAATCAAAAATGCAGAAAAATGCTAAAAACAGTGCAAAATTAATGTTTGAAATATGTAGAGGGATTTATTTACCCTGGGTGGCGAATGAGTCCCAGTATGCAATTTTTTTGTATTTTTTAGAATTTTAAGGATGATTTAAATTATTTTCAGAATGCAAAAACAGGCATAGAATGCAGAGTTTTAGTCTTTTCAATGAAATTGAATGCAAGAATGAAAACTAAATGAGTGTTTTACTAATGCAAAAAATGAAAGGTCCTAGAATGTAATAACAAATCAATGTCCTAATTGAATTTCAATGCAGATGAAAACTAGGATGCAATGTATGGATGCAATCAGAAGTTTTAAAATGTTCAAAATTCGGGTTCACCAAAATGAAACATAGATTTTAGGACCTAATGGACTCTAAGTCTTATAGGGTTTTTCACCCAAAAGGAAAGAGATTAGATCCTAAAATGCTAGATATTCATTCAAATTAGGACATGTTTGATGTGATGTGATGTAAATGAGCTAAAAAAATGCAATTGACTGATTAAGATGATCTAAAATGAATGCAAGACTAAGATTTATGTTATGTTTAAAAACACACTGTGATATGCAAACAACTATGAAATGTGAAGAAATAGAAAGGAATATGCAGAACAGAAAGTACAGGGTCAAATCTAAGTGCACCTGGATGATGTATAAACTTTTTGGAATGTATGGAATGTTGATCAAAAAAATTTATTTTTCACAATGGGAGTCATTCGCCAAGGGTGGTGAATCAGTCCTCCGACTGTTGAAAAAGTGTCGGGAACTGATTTCTAACAACTGAGAGTTTATTTCTGACAAAATGAAGATTTTTAGATTTCAAGTGGGACTCATTTGCCAAGGGTGGTGAATTAGTCCTCCCCAATATTTCTGGAAAATCAGAAGACAATGTTTCTACTCCAGATCCTACAAAGTCTAAATATTAGATTGTCGGGATTAACTCTGCAAAAAATGGGCTAAAAGTCACTTAAATTGCTTGAATAGATGATGAATTGATTTGAAGAGCCTAGTTGACTTGAATTCCACTTTTCAACACCTTTAAACTTGTCAAATCTACAAAACAAAGGCACATCCTTGAATATGCAAATCTGAAGTGATGTCAATGGCTGCTCCAAAGTGCTTGATTTGAATATGCAAAATGCTTGATTGCTTGAATGTGTTAGGAGATTGAATGCTTGGATGAATTGGGGGTTCAAATGAGGTTAAAATCACATATTTATACAAATCTTGTTCCTTAGTATCCATTCATACCTCATCACAAGCCGACATGAAGTGAATTTTTAGTAAAATCCTGAAAGAAATTTGAAATATTTTGAATTTGGGGCCAAGGGGGATTCATTCACCACCCCTGGTGAATGAGTCCCACCTGGGACCCAAAACCAATTGTTGGGAAAAATGTTATGTTTAATGTTGTTTGTCGGGATAGAACCCAAAAATACACTTAATATAAGCATATGAGGGTATAAAGAGACAAATTAAAGCATGAGAAGGGTGTAAATAGGGAAAATGTGCCTAGAAAAGTGTGAAATCTTGTTACAAGACTTTACAACACTTCAAAATAGGACTTGTTGATGATTGAAAGGGTGGTTTTTAGGTGAACTGTATTAAATAGAGTCTAGAAGAATGTAGAAATGTCTTATAGCACTTCACAACACTTTCACAAGACATCGTTCTTTGAGTTTTAGCACCAAAATAAGCATGTTCAAGCCAAGATACATCATAAAATTAAAGCAACATAGTTCCAAGACTATGAGACAAGACCTAAAAGACCATGAAAATGGGAAGGGTCCATTGTTTTATGGTACAAGAAGGTATCATGTATGTTGCCCCTCAAGGTGAATTCATACACAAATCATTCAAATTATACTTCCCATGCACAAATAACATTGCAGAATATGAGTCTCTCATCACTAGTATGGAGATATTAGTTTAATGGAATATCAGTAACCAACATGTTTATGGTGATTCTCATCTTATGATCAAATAGGTCAATAACAAGTTTCAAACTAAATATGATAATTTTATTCCTTAAAATGCACGGTTGATGACTTCAAGAAGTATTTTGGATATATCTAGTTTGATCAATTTTTCATGTTCAAAACAAAGTAGCCAATGTAATAACTACAATTGGGTCCTTATTGCCATGAATGTGAATTCTTGGTTGAATGAATCTTGATGCCCACATATGATCTTTTGGATTCAAAAATGGTGTGAGATCATTTATCCCCAATCTCCCTAGTATCATGACATGTACACCTTCCTCCATGATAATATTTTACCACCTAGTATCACTCGAAACCAATATCCATCCTTCATCTAATGCTCATCCTATTACAAAATCCTTGGACATAGGGGGTATGATGGCTCTTTGTTGTGATATTTAAATGATAAAAAAGCTAAGTTGACATTAGTTGTATTTGTGGGGCTCACACCAATGGTATGGTACTTACAAAGAAGCTTCTTCAAATAGGATCTTATTGGCCCACTATGGAACCTGATGCATATGAGTATGTTAAGAAGTGTGTTCCTTGTCAATAATATGTGGATTTAATACATGCACCATTTCAAGCATTGTAACCTATTACCTCACCATAGCCCTTCTCACAATGGGGTCTTGACTTAGTCAAAAAGATACATCCCCCTTCATCCAATGGTAACACCTTTATCATTATCACCACAAAATATTTAACTAAATAGGTAGAAGCCATTCCCCTCACCCTAATCATTGGCATTCAAATTTCCAAATTTGTCATATATCATATCATCTTTTTATATGGTATCCCCTCCACCATCATTACTAATAATGGTAAACCCTATAAAATCCAATAGGTGGACCAATTTTGTGAGCAATTCCACATCCAACATCATTGGTCAACTCCATATTACCCCAAAGATAACAGCCAACTCGAGGAAACTAATAAAACCTTAATCAAAATCCTTAAAAAATTTGTTAATGACACAGTCATGACTAGAATCTCCACTTAATACCCCCCTTTGGGATTATTGCACTAGCATCTGCACCCCTACCAGTGCCACATGATATTCATTAATCTATAGTGCCAAATCTATCTTTTCAATAAAAGTCAAACTCTCATCACTATGCATCTCATTGAAGAACATCATCAATGATGAGAAGTATCAAGTTGCATGTTTGAGTTAGCTAGAGATTTTGGATGAAAGGTGCCCCAATATTTATAACCATCTTCAAGCTTATAAGAATCGGTTAAGAAAAATTTATAACAAGAAAATTAGGCCTCACAAATTCCAAATTAGTGATCTTGTCCTTAAGGAGAATTATCGGACCCAACAAGATCGAGAAAACAAAGGAAGGTTTGAAGCTAATTGGCTTAGACCCTATGTCATCACAACAAATTATGGGTCAGGGGATTATTAGTTGGCTATTCTTAAAGGTGAACATTTCAATATATGGTTCCTCACATCAGACCACATCAATCCATCTATCATCCTCAAGATAAAGGATATTTAAAATATCTTGTTATTTTTGGGTGCTTTCAATTTTTTGTTTATCTTTTTGAGCTTCCTGCTCTACCTAATCAAGGTCTCCACGATCCATCATATAATGGTGTACTTTAATTGGTAGAAATAGGGGCATATCTTACCTTTTCGTGGTTGTGCTTTCCTATTTTCCTAACATTGTACTCACCAAGATTTATTGTGGTCTTATATTATGTTGGGGCATCCTTTGTATTTATGGTTTTCTAAAATTGTCCCCTCGAAAGTCCTTTTTGAAGTTGTAGGATGAATTGGACTAACCTACTTGTTTTTTGTGTCAATCCTATGCACATGATATGAAGTCACCCTGGTTCCTCATACCTTGGTGCATAATATCCCATGCTATATCAAATTAAGTGCTCACTACATGGTAGTTTAATAAATAATACCATTTTTCTCAAAATTTCATCTTCCCATCGACCTGTCTCTCAAATATAGTATCATTATATCTTTCGTAATCATAGGGTTTTGAATGTGAAAATGTGTCCCCCTTTCACCTTTCCTATCAATTTTTCTTCAGTTTTGGTTGATACAATATGGTTACATCTATCATCTACCTATCCACCATCTTTTCATCATTTTTGTTATCATTTTTTTGTATTAAGTTGTTTAGTATTTTAAAATTCTAAGCATATTTTCATCATTTTCATTATCATTTCGTTGAATTAAGTTGTTTATATTTTGTTATTCTAAGAATATTTTCATCATTTTTATTATCATTTAATTGTATTAGTTTGTTTATAATATTTTATTCTAAGCATCTTTTATCATTTTTATCCTATTTTTGTTTGCACTAATTTGTTTAGATTTTATTATTCTAAGCATTTTTATCATTTTCATTGCCATTTAGCTTAAATTGTAGTGTTCATTTAAATCTATCTTGTAGAATCATTATATCATTATATTCACCCATTATATTTAATTGTATCACATATTAATCCATTTTCATACATTATACATTTTTCATTTACATTCATACATAAATTGAATGCATATATCATCATCACATATCATATATATCATACTTAGATATTACAAAAAAATATTTCAATTTTTTATTAAATAGGGTGAAAGTTATGCTCCATCAAAATTTAATAGGCTAATCCCACAATACTGGTGTGGCAACAAAAAAAGAGTGCCTTTTCGTTGCTTGATTTGGGAATAATTAATGATAAATTGGACTTAATATCACCTTGATCTAGTGTTATGATGAGTTTTGCACATCCACATTAGGTTTTGGGCCATTTTAAAGCTAAATAAACTCAACTTTTCCTTAATTTAGTGTTGTAAAGTGTATTTATTTACACCTTCACATTAAATATAGGAGGCTTGTAAACTAAATCAACCTAATCTAGTTTTGTAATGTGTTGTACACATTCACATGGAATTTTAGGCCCTTCTAAGCTAAATAGATCCAATTTTTCCTTAATTTAATGTTATAAAGTATATTTATTTATACTTTCATGTTGAATTTTAAGCCCTCTTACATTTGTGACCTTAATGTCATCATTAAAAGGCCCCTAAGACCCTATATTATACATCCCAAGGCATATTTTAATAAAAAATCATGACAATATCAACAAATAAACTCAATTTCTTAACACCCTGAAACTTTTGCCACCTAAAAAGGCCCTGTGGAACCCATACACTACCCTGGGTGGGACCCATACACCAGGTGTGGTGTATGAGTCCCATTTGGCCTATTTTTAGGGTTTGAGTGAGAAAATTTGGGTTTTAAGTTCAAATATCATGAATGTCAACCTATGGGATCCAATTAATAGGATATTAGATGGATTTCCTATATAAATGATGTCTTAAATCAGTTTTTCATATAAGCTTTCATGATATCAAGGGGTATGTGCTAGATCATGATGGGCTAAAAAGTGGCAATATGATGGGTATCTGTAGGGTATGTGGTTGACGACATTTTTTTTACCCAAAATTGATGAAACAAAAAGGGATTTTAAAGGAGATCTAATCCACATCGTGTTGGACAAATGGTTGAGGCTTGATCCACCTCTTTTTAGTTTTGCTTGTTTTATTTTTTCTCTTTTTATTGACATTACATGATTGTGTATCTTGATGTTGCATATCATACACCTTGTGCATGTTCTTTTGTACTTATGTTGGTTTGACATAGGATCTTGGATCTTGGGGGCTTGGCCACTCCATTTGACCCTTGTTATCCTAAACAATCTACATCAGTACATGTGGACCCGTCTTGAATGTCTATTTTAGTGTGAGTTTGAAGCAAGTTCCTCGTCTCACTAAAGTGGGGGCCAAATGTGGCAACAGAAATATTATGTCTTTTCTTTGCTTGATTTGGGAATAATTAATGATAAATTGGACTTAATATCACCTTGATCTAGTGTTGTGATGAGTTTTACACATCCACATTAGGTTTTGGGCCCTTTTAAAGCTAAATAAACTCAAATTTCCCTTAATTTAGTGTTGTAAAGTGTATTTATTTACACCTTCACATTAAATATAGGAGGCTTGTAAACTAAATGGATCATGGAATATTAGGTTACAACTTAGAGAAAGTTTTCGGAGTTGCCCCTCATTTGCAAGTTTTTTATCTTCACAAAAAGTCATCTACTAGTCCAAAAATTAGGGTTTCAAATCTGGAAATGAAGTGTGGAAGAAAGAGAATAGATTGGAGAGTGATATCAGACCTTAACCTTCAAAAAAAGTAAACTAGGACTGATACACCACCTTGGGCATATGAGTCCCAGTACAACCAATTTTTGGGGTTTCTGGAGATTCAAAATCAGCACTGTCAAATTCTAGTTTTGGCACGAAAAAACCTAGTTTGGGACTAAATCACCTAGACTAGTGTATGAGTCCCACTAGGCATATTCAACATTTTAGGACTTCATTCAAGGCTTTACAAGTTTCCAGGTGCACACTTCTGATATTACACCTTTCTATTTTTCTTTACTTACATTTCTAGGTCATTTAATTAAGCTTTGCATATCACTAGGTTTTGTCATTATATCTTGCATTTCATTAGTCTTTCTAAGCCCTAGCTTGGTGGTGAAACCTCCTTGTAATCATAAATCAAACCCTAGGATAGGTACCCTAGGATAGGTACCCTATTGTCAGATCTATTTCCCCTTTCTTCATTAGATTGAGATCTCTAGTGTTTCCTTGAATGTGAAGTATAGAAAGTATGTTTTCCTAGATCCTAAACCTTAGTGAGGAGAATTTTCTATCTTAAAAATGGGTCCCAAACTTGGGACATGAAAATTTTAGAAAGGAGTGGCAAAATTTTTTTGAACTACCTTCATTTGAAAATTTTTATTTGAAGTTATGTCAAAAAGTATCTTCATTTGAAGGTTGAAACCTTTGAATGAAGGTAATTTCCAAAAATGGAAACAAAAGGACCTCCAAACAAAGGTCCCTTTTTATTCCTTTTATGGAAATTTCTAAAAAGGGAATGAAAAGGGACCTTCATTTGAAGGTCCCATTTTTGGAAATTACCCTTGTTTGAAGTGTTTTTTGTGGGAACAAAATAACTTCAAATGAAGGTCTTTGAATACCTTTGGACAAAGGGCCTTAACAAGACACCTTTAGTGTCTACTTCAAAATTTCCTCAAAAATTTCAGTTTCAAACCTCAAGTTGCACCTTCAAATGGTATTAGCATGACAAGATAATTTTTAAGATCATAGTCTTCAAAACAATCTTCCAATAAGTATAATTTTAATATATTTTCATTTATTATGTATTCATTTTATAATTTTTATTGAACATACATTTTTCATTGAACATCAAGTTCTTTATCCTACACATGTGAAAAAATACTAAAATATTAAAAAAAATCTAAAAATATTTGTGCATAAGTATTGGTATCCTTGTTTCACCAAAAATAAAATTGAATCTCAATATATACACAACAAGTTATGTGTGACATCATACACCTATGTTCAAACTATAATTACCCTCACTTCAAAACTTAATAGAAAAAAAATGTAACAAAATTTATCAAAAAAAATCCATGCACTAGATATTGATTTTTTTGGCGTTGCAAGTCTATATTTTAAAAAATAGAATTTAATATTTTCTAAAAATGTCATGCATGATGACATAAATGTTACTTTTTAAAAATATTGTTTACTATAAAAAACTAGTTTTTAAAAAAACTATGTAGAAAGATTCTATTAAAAGTTATGTAGAAATATTCATGAGATATATATATATATATATATATATATATATATATATCACCACAAATCACTAGTTTGCATCATCTTCAAATTGTTAACTGTTTAGCTATTATAGGTCTCAAAAAGTGAAGATTTAGTTTAAAATGTTGATATCAATATCCTGCTTTAGCCAAAAAGTGGAACTCATTATTCTAGGATTACCGAACACAAAAAAGAAATTTGAAGGTAAATAAATAGTAAAAATAGTACAATTGAGGAAAATTATCCTCACCACAACAACTATTCAAGATTTTAAAAATACTTGTTGGACTACAATATTGCAAAAACAAATAAAAATAGCCCTTTTTAATCACTCTTAGATCAATCTAGTATAATAGTTTGATAAAACCACTAGTAGTTACAATTTATGTTATGTATGGAAATAAATTTTACTATTGTAACTAATTTATTTGTGGTTGCAATTAAATGTTGTAGTATAGAAAATATTAGCATACAATGCTAACAAAAAATGTTAAAATTATAATTATTTAAAAGTTATTATTGTAAACCTAATTATTAATAATAAATGCTAGAATACTAACTATAAATGACAATAATAAATGTTTGGATTGTGGAAGCTATTGGAAGATTGTGGCTAGTGATTTTGGGAGGACATGGTAGAGCCAAGTTAGTTTCGTAGCCTATAAGTTGAAGGTCATGATCCACTAAATATAGAAAAATGGATTTCTTAGAGCACAATTTAGTTGTGGTTGGGTGAGTCAAATGCTAAGCCCTTGGAATTTGGTGTGAAGGAGGATCATAAACATCTAGCACATATATCTAAAAACCATAATATAATGCTTCAATAATTGTTGAAAACATTAGTTTGGTTTGTTGAAGTGGGTGCATGGTAATTGTTGAAACCATAAAAAATAAATCATAGAATAAAACCCCCTCTAAGGATTCAATAAAGTTTCCTATGTGGGGCCCTTGAAATTCACTACAAATAAATATTTATTAGTAGAAATTTTAAAAAAAATTGTAGACCCTTGACAAAGGTCACGTGTAGTGATGAGGCCTTTAGAGAATCATGACTATTGACCAATACCTACCAAATGTGGGACCTTGAAATCCTCAACCTGAAAAATGAAATAAAATTAAATTAAATTAAAATTAAAAAAATGAACCAAAAAAAAAAGTTAACTGCAAAATAGTAATTTAAATTCACATATGAACCAAAAGAAAATTACTCAAATCTATTAAACATGTTTTTACAAAAAAAAAAACATAAAAAGTACAAACATTTTTTTTGTATAAGTACAAAATTTAATATAGGTCATATAGCCATACAATATATAGGTGTGCAGGGGCATAAAAATTTATAAAAAGAAAAATTGTGATAAAACTTCAGGTTTTGACAACCATTTCTAGCTAATTTGACCCATTTGGATGTAATGACAATGTACATTTGACTTTACAACACACCTATAATTGGGCTAAGTGCAAGATTTAATTCAAATTGGGAAGGGAATTGTGATTCATGGCTTTGATACTATGTTGGACTAGCAATAAAATGATTACAATATCTAAGAACTTTCACAAAACAAACACACTAGGAGAAAGTAGGAAGGTGAGAGTGAAGCACTAACTAGCCCTCCAAGTAGTGTGACAGATGTAGAATATGGGACAAGTGTAAGAGCATATATCATTTTCCTATGAGGTGAGACAACTAAATCACTAGGTGAGCTTAAGCTAATGTCAATAGGTCCACTAGATCTACGAACTAGATAAATATAAACTAGTAATATCCATTCTCACATTAACATTTGAGAGGAAAGAGAAAGTTTCAAATAAATTTGTTTAACAAATGAATGTCAAATCTGAAAATATACCTAATAACATGGCAGATATAGTAGTGCACTTGCTTCAAAATTTTAAACAAATAGATCATATAGATTTCATTACTCTACTCTTCTTAAATACTTCCTGCACTTCTTATCTCCAACCTATTTTAAGACCTCCTTTTCAACTTTAATGACCACCTTCATTTTCATAACAAAAAAAACTTAATTACAATATTTTTCCTCTATATTATACTGGAAAATTTATCAGTACCTAATAACATGGTAGATATAGTGGAAGATGATTTGAGGAGTTCACATTGTATAATAGAACCTAAAAAACTTCAAATTTGAGACATTATATATAGTGCAATTTCTTTCAACTTTAAGAACTTGCACATCTACTTTAAATCAGCACTATCAAAAAGATTCAAATTCAAATTTCGACATAGTTAGCATAAATGTCTAGCAACACCTCCTTTCAAAATAGTGAGATTTTCTTACTTGTACGATGTTCTCATCTTGGATGACCACGAACAATTTGGTCATGGGGCTCACGGTAGAGACAGAGTTGTTGAACGCTTGCATGCACCAAAATCCGGGTAGAGATAAAGGCACTCGCAAATTGAAGACGTAATTTGTATAGCTCAAGATAACCATATAGTACAAGAATTATGTGTTAGACTTCTTAATTGAGAGAAGAAAAAATAGATGATTTGAGCAATTCAATGAAAGGGAATCGTTATAAGAATCAATAATTGAAGCTTATGAGGTGTGTACTCCAAAGATTGGTTTCTCTCAGTGGAGGCGGTGCAAATCTGATAGCTGCGTCAGAGAGCATTAAATCAATGGATTTCACCACAGAGATTCTTGAAGGATTTGATGTTCAGAGAACACAGGGCTCAGGAGATAGAGTAAGAAAGTACGCGTATCCGACGGTTTCTAAAAATGATTACTATAGTACGATGGGTCACATGAAGAGAAGTGAAAAAGATAAGTCATGGATTTGTCACAAGTGTCGTGACCTTAAGGAGACTGTGAATCATGTACAATTTATGCTATCCTTCACTGCTTTTTCTTGCTCGACCTTATTCTCGTCGACTAAGAAAGACTGTTCAAAGAAATTCTTATGTATAACCAGAGCAAGTTAATTGGTGGAACAATTAGTAAGAAAATCCACAAAACCATTTAAGGAGCATGATCTCATCAAGAAACCAAACAGTAGATCTGAATACCAGCAACGACATCAAGATCACTTGCATTCAAAATTTGAGATATTGATTTTCTTTTCTAAAAATAATCTTATAAAAGACCAACACAATGAATGGTATAAGGCCAATGAAAATCTTTAAAATTGAAGCTCGAATGACAGAAATAAATACCTCACTATTAATATCAATCAAAGTATGATTATAAATTGATTGAGAGACCAGACTTTTAGAAAGAAATAAAATGGACTATCAGTCATTGTACTTTTTCAACAAGCAAAAGTTACAAAAGAGAGAAAACTTTCAAGAAGATATGAAAGCTACAAATATTCTCTCATTCATAATTACAATGAGATCAATCCTTATAAAAGGAGATCGAAAAACCCTAAAGGGAAACCCTAGTGTGCACACTTAATAATTAATGAATAATTAATTATTAATGTACCTAAGTTTAGCTTAAATAACTAAAGTGATAAGTGACTTAATTAATTAATCAATATGATTAAATTAATTAAGTGAAATAACTTATTGCTCTAACACCCCCCTTAAGATGAACTCAGGAAGTAGCTAAAACACTAAGGAAAAGATGCATAAAGCAAAGATGGGTCTTGACAAACAAGGCCAAGTAAGGTACCCATGTACAAACAAAATATCTCTATAAAGCGAAGAAACAGAGAAAACCTCGTGGGAAAAAAAATCTACACCAAGAAAAGATCAAAGGCAATTTGAAGGACTGAAAAGCCTCCAAATCAAGGAAATGTCTTGAAAAAAAAGAACATGTAGAACATCACAGAAGCATTAAGAAGCTGCAAACACTATCGAAGAACCTTCGCTGAAGATAAGAAGATCAAGATCAAGAAGACAACAATCTGCATGAGTGCCTCCAATGACACTACTCAAATCAAATAGCAAACAAAGGCAAACACCTGGAACTCGAAGATATGGATGGCACATGAATCTGTACGAGTGACCCCAACGACATTACTCATCCAATGAAAGTTGAAAATACAGGTGCCAATATTCTGAAGAACACTGATCAACTGAGAATGGAAGATTCCTTCCAAGGCGAAACCACGGAATCATTAGCACGAACAGTATAATAGCCCCCATAATGCTGACTAGGAGAGTCTGACAGATCCACTGAAATGCTATGTAACACCCTGTAGTGCATGAAGGAGAAGAAACAACATCTGAAAGTGCGCAAGAAAGCACCTGCAACTAAAAAAGTGGTGTGCATAACAAAGCACACATTTATGAGGCTGGAATCATATGGATCCACTATTGTCTTGGAGGGACACTCACTGGAAAAAGGTGTGATGGCAAAACGAAGGCACTACACAACCCCACCATGGCACTTTATAATACAGTGCAAGTACAAAATATGGCACAACCTTATGTGCAAAATCCCCAAAAACATGTACAAAAGTGTGGCACTTTATCTCAATCCATTTATATATAAGAAATTTCTTACAAATGATGTCTACAATATCCAAATAGGACAAAAAACTGGAAATACATATAGAATAGCCAACAACAAGTCATCGCACACAAACAAAAAATTTTCAAGAGCTAAAACATCCAAGTAATCCACCAAAGTGCGAAAACACAAAAAACTAAATAAAATGTACCTGGAGAACAATCTAGAAAAATTGCATGGATGGAAGTGAAGACCTCTTAAAGACAATTCCAACGCCGCTGAGATCGCAAAAAATGGAGAAACTGGTCAAAAGTTATGAACTCGAGACTAAAAACAAATTTTTTAACTTCAATAGACTATATAATGCACCAGCAATAGAAACATGTGATGAAACTCACACCACTGGAAATTTGGTGCAACCAGTTTTTCGATGATATTTTGTTTACTAAAAAATGATATCGTATGCCCAAGTTATAGCCTCTGAAAAAAAACAACTCCAAAGAGGAAAAAAACTAGTACGTAATTAAATTTGATGGCCATACGGCTGTTGCAGCAAAAATCTAAACTTAAATTTGATGGTCAAATGGCTATCACTGCATTTTCACAACTGGGCTTATTACAAAAAATGTTTTTTTTTTTAAACATTAAAGAGATAGTTTACAAATAAAAAAAATTTAATAAAAAAAAATTGAAAAAAAACTTTGGCTAGGGGAGGCACATGGGCCCACCCCCACCAAGTCTCATAGGGCAGAGTAGGTATGACCTGTGAAGGACTGTGCAAGCATACCATGCCTGCAAACCTTTAAAAAAGGCTTCTTTTTTTTTTTTTAATGTTTTGATTTTTTTAAAAATAAAAAAAACTTTTAAAATTTATTTTTTTCAATGAAATAAAAAATTGCAAGATTTCTATTGTAGAAAAATAATCTTTTTTTTTGACAATTTTTTTACCTCGATCCGTGTGTAGACGGTTACATAGGTTGTACGAATAAAAAAAAAATCCCTATAAATCAACTAGATCAAATATAAGAGATTTTATAGTCGATCTTTAGGTTTTTGGCTACTCTGAATGCAACGGTGAGGTCTGTTTGAGCTTAAAATGCTCCCAAAAAAGAGCACCCCCTGGATTTGGCAAACAACCCCTTTCTTCAAACCCTCACAAATCTAACAAACAGAAGCCAAATTTGACCAAACAAAGGTTAATCTTGACTATTCCGATAGCTCTGAATTCAATGAAGAGGTCTAATTCATGCCAAAATGCTTCTAAAACTACCCTCCTCCAAAATTTGTAAAGAAAACAAAGTGGATTCAGATTTGAAGCCTGCAACCCTTGTTGAAGAAGAAAAACCTCATAAATTAAGAAGAGGTTCGTTGAATCCATGCTCTGATACCATGTTAGAATTGTGAAACAAGCATAAAACCACAAGCCACAAGATCAAACACAAACAAAAGACACCTTCCACGCAAGAGATCTACAAACAAATATATGCAATTATCTTCAACAAGAAAAAGCTACAAAAGAAAGAAAACTTTCAAGAAGATATGAAAGCTACAAATATTCTCCCATTCATAATTACAATGAGATCAATTCTTATAAAAGGAGATCGAAAAACCCTAAAGGGAAACCCTAGTGTGCACACTTAATAATTAATAAATAATTAATTATTAATATTCCTAAGTTTAGCTTAAGTAACTAAAGTGATAAGCGACTTAATTAATTAACCAATACATGATTAAATTAATTAAGTGAAATAACTTATTAATCTAACAAATTTTAAAACTATTTTGTATGGTTTAAATCTAGAAGAACTATCACGATATATGTATTGATTTTCTGTAATGTTGGCAAACAGTTCGAACAACTCAACAATCTTCAACTATCAAAATAATTATTGAAACTAAATATTTAAACATTTTCGAAATAAGATCTAAAAGCAATCATTGTCTATAGTATTAAAAAAGCAACAAATGAGGACCACCTACTTAAGAAAACATGAATTCCTATTAATAAACTTTTCCTTCTCAACTATACAACAGTGAAAAATCCAAGCTTTATAATATGTATATATAATTATCTTCCTTTTGTATAGTTCTCAACATCAAAGTATAGGAGATGATGTTGCAAAGGATGGTCTGTCTTTTCAACTTTCCTTTTTTTCTCTCATGAAAAGGGTGATATTGGTTGGCCTGATTTAGGCAAGGTTTTATGTCTGGATCATCTCAATCTTCTGTCCATGTTCAATCTATGTGGGAAGATATTTTTGTGGAAGTCATTATTGATGACTCTATCAATCAAGATGTTTAGAGAAATTTTGATCATCCTTCTGTTGCGATTACTTTAATTTCTTAGTGTTATTTAATTTTTCTCTGTGATTTAATTATATATTGTCTAAACTTTGAGAATGTATTTTTATATCAACTTATATATTATTATCTTTGTAATTTTAAAATATAATATGTTAAAAATGGCTAAGAAACCTGCATAACAGCCCTCTTGCATTTGCTCATTATATAGGGAAAATATTCTCAACGCAAAAATAATTGCATGAATTAGGTAGAAATAATGGTGGTGTTGTCTATTTTCAAGTACAAATTGAGAGGTGACAATAAATTTTAATTTGTAAATGAAGTATAAGTTAAGTATATAAACTTTTAATTTGTACAGTTGTTCAAAGGGCAATATATTCAGGTAGATTTTCAAATTTATATTTTAATCAGAGAATATTAATGTTGTTGTGATAATTGGTAATTTATTGTGTATTCATACATGGTATGTTACATGTATGATATTAAACTGCTATATGATCCAAACATGGTTTATAATTAATGCTTTGTTTAATTGTTCTTAATTTCTTTTACAATAGATTTATCTTTTAATTTTTTTAATTCCATTTTACTATAGTGATTAGTTCAAAAATGGATGCTTTATGGTTTAAGACATAGAACATCACTTTTCTCCAGCTAGAATTCAAGGATTCCCTAGAGATCTCAACCCAATGAAGAATGAAGGAAGAGATCTGACAATAGGGTATCTTAAGATATGATTTCATAATATTACAAGAGGGGTTCACCACCAAGAAAGAACTTGGAAAGACTAATTCAATGTAAGATGCAACACTAAACCCTAGTTTGATGCAATGACCTACAAAATGACCCAGAAAAGTGTATAAAACAAAACATAAAGTTGCAAAATAGAATGTAAGATAGAAAATTGTCTCCACTAGGGTTTTAGGACCTAGGGAAACAATCTTTCTATACTCCACATTCAAGGACACCTTAGAGATCTCAATCCAATGAAGAATGGAAGAAGAGATCTGACAATAAGGTATCCTAGGATATGATTTCAAATTACAAAAGGGGTTCACCACCAAGTAAGAACTTGGAAAGACTAATGCAATGCAAGGTGCAACACTAAACCCTAGTTTGATGCAATGACCTAGAAAAGTATATAAAACAAAACAAAAAGTTGAAAACTAAAATGTGTGCACCTGAAAACTTGTAGAGACTTGAATGGAGAATGGAAATGTTGTTGATCTTGAAATTTTGGCCTACTAGGATTCATTCACCATTCTAGGTGAATCAATCCTAGATTTGGATTTCTACACAAGAGCATGTTTCGGGCAAATGGGTATCCAAATCTACAAAGATCTTTGAAAAATACCTATAGTGGGACTCATTTTCCACTATGGCGAATGAGTCCAGTTTGGATTTTCTAGAAATTCAAAGTCTGAGTTCGTACCTCTCAGTCTGGTCATTTTGTTCCTCTAGGTTCTCAGATCTAAAACTTTGATTTTGGTATTGTAGATGACCTTTAGTGAAGATTATGACCTTGCAAAATATAGAGACAACTCCAACAATTTTGTAACCTAATCTTCAATGTTCCTTCAAGTCCTTAAAGCACCTAGATCTGCAATCACACATGTAAAGAGGCAAAAACTTGTTGATTGTTAGTGAATAGGGGTTTTCCTTGGTCAAACCCCTTGTTGGAAATCAATCCTTAAAATGAAAGTAAATATGAATGGAGAATGATGAATGAACAAAAGGAAATGTTACAACTCACTAAACCCTAGCAATAAGGTACTACAAATATGCTTGAAATGGATGCAATGGATGTGGTTCTTGACTCTTGTTTGAATGATGTTTATTTTGCTTGAAACACTTGCTTGAATCATAAACCCTACATCACAATTGTTAGCACAATAACAAACATGATAGAATCTTTGACATGATGATTGGCACTTGAATTTTGCTTTAAAAATGCTTGAAAATCTACCCTTGAATTCTCTTGAATGCTAGGTGTTGAATATGAGTGAAAAAAATTGTACCTATACTTAATTATGCAATAGTTCCTGAAATTACAACACTACAAGCTTACATCAGATCTAGGAGAAAAAAACACCACCAGAAATTTGACTTAAATTTTTTTTTTGGTCACACAGGACTCATTCGCCCAAGGTGGTGAATGAGTCCCATCATGTATAAGTATGGGACCAAAAACCAAAAGTGCTTAGAAAGGTGTAAAACAGGTTTGAGACCTAATAATCTGGGTGGAAAATGGGTCCCAAATGACTAAATCTGGGCCACACAAGCCAGAAATGCCTGAATTATTATTGAGTAATGATTGGTGTAGGGGTTATCCTAAAAAGGATGCAATAAATGAGGCTTATGGTTGCAAAATAGGGCCAATTAAAGCATAAGAAAGCCCGAATATTAATGAAAAGACTAGAAAAGTGTGAAAGTGTGTTACAACACTTTACAACACTCCAAATAAGGCAAGGTTAAAGTTTATTTTGATTAAAAATAGGTGTATTATGTTTAATTATTTGATAAAACCACAAGAAAGTGTGAACATGAGTTACAACACTTTAGCAAGGTACCATTAAAATCCATTAGTTCACAAGGACCCAAGACCTAATGTGAATGTGTCATCCACATTACAAAACTAAATCAATGCAACACTAAGCCAAAATCTACAAGGAGGGCCCAAATAAGTGTGAAAATGTAAAGGGGTCCATTTTTCTACACTACAAGTAGACTTATTTTCTAATTTTATTTTATAAGAGAAGTTTGACACTTGCAAAGAAGTGAAATATTATTAATTATTTATTTTGTATGACTTTTAATGTGACAACATTAAAATAAATTTAATTCTAATTGTTTTTTATTATTAGAATAAGATAATTAAAGATTTAGACTATTAAAATTTAGGATTCATTAAAAAGTTCACATAATAATGGTCTATGAACAAAGTAAAAAATTAGATTAAAAACTAACATGTTTATTTTAAATAAAATTATATAAAAGATTCAAAGAGAGGTACATCCTTGAAAGATATATCTCAATGTATTTTACATGTATAATATACTAGTTTAATTTTTATAAATACAATAAAAGAATTTAAAAAATATAAATAATTAAAAATGAAAATCATAAAACCAAAAAAATTATAAATAATTTGAAAACAAAAGATTTAATGTGATTTTCAAGATAAACTTGTCATGGAAATTCTTACCAAATTGAGACCTATCAGTGTCAAAAAAATTACTAGTCAACCTAACATACATTCATACCTTGATCGAGCATGTCACCTATATTTGAGTTCTATTATGGAAAAGGTGGTCATAGTGTTCACCTATGAGCTTTCAATGATACATGTCTAGATATTACATATGAATATAAAGTTTTTCCTAATTTATTTTCATGAGTCGTAATAACTATGCCCTTGAATACTTCTAATCCTTAGCTCCTATTTCTATCCATTATTTTGATGATTTAGCTACCACTTTCTTACTAACAAATTTAACAAAATATTCTCAAAGAGTATATTAATGAATATGGAATTAGCTTTCAATATTTATGTTGTACAATTTATGTGTGCATGTAAAAAATATTGAGCTTAACCTATTTGAATATAATGATTAGAATTATGGGGCCTCCCTCACTTCCTCCAAACTTTCAAGATGTCAAAAGAGCAATACATTTCAAAAAGGAAATGAAAAGAAAGAATCTAAATCTAGTTCCAATCAAATGTCTACCACATCTAATTTTGTATCATTCAAACATTAAGGGCCTAGAAATTTTATAAATCTTACCATTAGATAATGTTCTTTAAAATTTCATAATAATTTGGTTAGCTTTGATTCCATCAATCTGTTGAATTCCTCTAGAGGATTATCTAAGAGTTATAATGAACAATTCATCTACAATTTCCATAGATTTGATGGACACCATACATATACTTGTATGGTATTCAAGAATAAAAGCATAGATCTCATTGATAGTAATGTGATTCATGTTAATGGTGTGAATAATTTGGGAAATTGTTTGGTTTCTACACTAAAATAAAAATTGAAATTTATGCTAATATTTCTCCATTACATGCACAATATAACAATATTGAGCACTAATATGTATTCAATCATTCTATTAATTCTATGATGTACACACATATGAATAAAGAACCTATGGATAAAAATAATGTTTTTTCCTCTTCTCACACTTCTATAAAAAAAATTATAGCTATTAATTATAATTTTCACCTCAAGTTATGTACCTTTAATTATTTCATTTTATAAGGAGATCCCAAACTACAATTATTGTTGTCCACTTTATGGTCATAGTTTTCTTCATGGTCAACAAAGTGAAGGTATTCACACTAATCTAGGAAATTAGTACAACATATGCATAAAATTATTCCATATAATTAAAATTATAGTATCTAATGATTATACACATTTATGTGTTGCTCTAAACATAACCAAAGTCATTCTTGTGGAAACTTTAGGGAGTATTGTCTTTCCTCTTGACATGGGGCTTAAGGAGGTAGGTGAACTTTTGCATATCATTCCTTCATTGGCTAGATTTTTTATTTTACTTGGAAGACCTTAGTTACGATAATTAAATGAGAAAATCCTCTATAATACATCAATGTCTAAAATATGTTTCTCAAGAGAAATTTGTTGAAGTGGTGAGAGATGCATATGTACCTATTCTCAAATCAACTACTTCAAACTTGAAAATTATATTTTCATTGTCAAGAACATTTTTTATGACTACAAAGGTAAGAAACATCAAATATAAGCTCCTTATGAAACCAAATATATAATTCAATAATTATAAAAAATGCATGTGAAACAAAAGAATCAAGAAAAAGTTGTTAGGAATTATAGGCAGAATTATATCAATTAAATGCATACTACAGTGATTAAAGTGAGGAATAAAATACATAAAAATAGATCAAGTTGTGAAAGAAGACCACTAATTTAATGTGGTTCACCCAAACTTGGGCTACATCCACTAAAAATAGTCTTTTATTATTATTAATGTTGAGAAAAATGAATTATAAATTACTTGTAGCAATGGTTGCAACTTGTAACAATGATTTTAATGTTTTCCACTACCTTGTTTCTATCCATGATGCAATGCTACATGCACTTAAAGCAATGACCTATTTTTTTTCCCAATCACTAATCCATGACACACAACAATTCTCACACTCTATAACTTATAAAAATAATCAAAATTGATTTTTCATATGCTTGTTCACATCCCCATGTGCCTTGATGGCTATCCAATCTGTGGTCATTCATTTTCACTTCTTGCAACAATAATTGTACATATTCTAGCCATATTTTAATTGGATTTTATCTTTATTTTCATATAAAAACTAGAAACGAATTGATTATTAACATATTTACCAATTTTTTCTTCGAGGGTGCTGCCCTCGAGCCCTCAAAAACCCACAGTGGGCTCCACTCCTGGGCCCTCACTAGGGGGATAATACCCCCTGGGCTCCACAAGAGGGGATTTTCCCCCCTTGAATTCCCCTATTAAATAATTTGAGGGGAAAATGTGCCAACAAAGGTGGGGAAAAATTAAGCACAACTCTAATCAGGCTCCACTATACAAAGAAAGAATATTGAAAATAAGGAGAAAATCAAACCCTCTTCATTGCCTCATAATACTCATTTAGCACACAAATCAACTTATCACCCATGTCCTCCACCAATAAAGAAATAATAACATAATATCATTCCTTCATATGTACCAAAGAAAGAATGATTTCCTCCTTATGATCCAAAGATGAATAAGAAAAACACTTTCAACAATCCTATTGCCACCTCTTTTAAAGGTACTACTTCCATATGGGTTCCAAAGAAAAATTAGAATATTAAAAAGGAACAAGTGAATCTGACTCCACAAGTACAATAACAATATTATAGTGGGTCTTTCTCCTATTCTACATAAATCAAGCACATTCAGTGACATCATATCATACTAAAATTCAAAATATTAAAGGTGGTTGTAAACCAACATAAATAAGATTAGAACAATATATTAGACGATAATCCATATAATATTATTTGTTGAGATTTAAAGATTTTTTATTTGCATACATTTTTTGTATACTCTACCTTATTTTGATTGTGTCCCCTACTTGGGAGGTATATCTTTTGGCATTTTCTACTACCCTATTATATTGATAAAAAATATCAATACTTTTCCATATGATTGTAATTATAATGACTATATTTATTGAAAAATAATCGCATGTTACTAACATAATCATTCTCATGATGATTGCTACATTTCTAAGATATTCCACATGATTCAAATGATTATGATTAAATTTTATAGTAAATTCACTTAATGGGTGAAAATTATGTTGAACATTCTCAAGGACATCTATTATGACTATAAGAGTGAGGGACATTAAATAGTCATTTCTTATGGATACAAAGATAAAATTTATTAATTATACCAAATGAATCTATGACAAAGAAGAAATACAAAGTTAATAGAAAGGAAAAATAAGGAGTAGATGAAGCCCTTTACATTGTCCCCTAATGCTCCTAGGCATAAAAACCAACTTATAACCCTTGTTCTCTACCAATAAAGAAAGAGAAAGATAATTTTATTCCTCCATATATATGAAAACAAGGAAGATTTCATCTTTATGCTCCAAATAAGAATAAGGAAGAAAATTTCAACAATCCCAATGCCACCTTATTTGAAGACACTACTTCTAGATAGGCTCCAAAGAAAAAAAAAAATTCAAAATAATGAGTGCATCCCACTTCACAATAAAATAGCAAGATTACAAAAGGTTCATTTACAATTCTGCATTCATCAAGCACATTCAATGGTATTATATCATGATCAAATTAAAAATATATAAGTGGTTACGAACCATTGAAAATGTATGGGTAGAAACCTTAAGATAATGAAATAATTTAAGATCATGAAGAGATCTTAGATGAAATTCAAATAATTTGATGAACCACCAAACTTGAAAAATAAAATCTAAGGAATAGAGGATTGTGAAACTATATAAGTGTTAATATAGGTTGGTCACCAAAATATACTAATTTAATGACATTGGTGTGTAATTCTACTCTCATAGAATGACCATCATTTGACATCATACTCAGGGAAAACTTTAGTGGTGAATCTTTGCCAATTGGTGAATAATTGAAATCGGGACCTCTAGAAATGGTGAATAGTACAAGCTAAAAAGGAGACTGAATCACCAAGTTTTTACAAAAAAATAATTTTGTCTCGATTAATTCGCCTATGCATTATTTTTTAAACTAATAAATTGAATTTGATTCACCATGTAAATGATGCATCATTAAAACTGATTCGCTAGTAGTTTATGCTGTAATTACAAATATTAATTATATTCGCCAATAATATTATATTTGTACCATTAATTCTGGGTCAATATCGCCACTAATAATAAATTACCATTTAATTTTAGGGATATTTTAGCCTTGAATAGGGCTTTTATTTGTTTTCATTGAATCATCGATTAGCTTTTTAATTGGATGGTTTTAGGTTGATTCCATGACCTATACGCACGTTCCTTTTAAAAGGCTTGTTGAGGCCCAAAATGTATTTTGGGCCTCACGATTAGATTTAATCATGTGGCCCAAAACAAATTTCAAGCCTCAATAAGCCTTTTAAAAGGCACATGTATATAGGTCATGGAATCAACCTGCAACCATCCGATTAAAAATCTAATCAATGGTGAAAATTTCACTTTTCATCTAGTCTTATGTTTAAAGTGATATTTTTAAAAAATACTTAATCTGTGTATGCTCCAATGCATTTTTATAGTTAATTTATGCTTGGTGGCGAGGGGCTCTGCCCCTCGACCCCGCCTGTATCACAATAGAAGTGTGTCAGAGTCGGTGTCCTCGGACCCCGCGAGGGGGCGTTGCCCCCTCGACCCCACAAGGGGGATTTGCTCCCTTGACCCCCACAAGGGGCGCTACCCCTTGACCCTACCAGTGGCTACTGCCCCTAGGCCCCTACTTCAATATTACAAAAAATAAAAAAAATATGGGAGAATTGCACTAAACAACTATGCAAATTTTTAAAGGAGATATTCGCCACTGTTATTATTATTTTTACCAATTATTCTTTAAGATTCGTCAATATTTTACAATTTTTTTAATAATGTGCATAGATTTGCCAAGAAAATTATAGCACTTAGCCAAGATTCGCCAAGATTTTACACCTTCGTCGAGGGGGGATATTTCTTAAAGTTATCCCTGATCATACTAATATGATCAATATTCAATATGAAAGAAAGAGAATGAAGGATCTAGTGAAGCTCTATTGAGGTATCTTCTTGGGTAGAATCCCATAATCAAGAAGTTATATGGTGAAAGCTAATAGTTGTAATCATTAATGTCTTATAATTTTGAGTCTACTAGATCAATTCCCATGAGTTTTTATACTTTGTGTGTTGTGCTAAAGAACATTAGCTAATAAAAAGGATGTATTTGTCATTAGTACCCTAGGTCTTACGTGGTAGTAAGAAGAACTATAAAATAATTAATCATGAGGCTTCATTATGTTGTATAGCCACTCATTAATGGAGACTAGACATACATGGTCAATCTTGTGGTGAATATTGATAATATTAGTAGATTTATAGATTCCAAATGATGGCCATTCTATGAGTGTAGAGTGATGGTTATGCTAATTATAGCTAGGTGGTGTTGGCTTGTTTAAGTGTTTCAACCATTAAATTATGTTTGGCCCCAATGAAGTTGTTGTAATTCTTTATATATTTAAATATAAGTCTAGTCAATTCAATATATAAGATCTTATAGAAGGAAATCAACTAGCTCAAGTATAGTGGATCCTATATGTGATAGCCAACTCCCTATAATGTTTGAAACAAATAAGCCATATTACTAATTCAAATCTTGATAAGAATTTGGTGTAGAGAATAATAGATGACCAAATCTATATACCTTGTCATCACCTCATGAAACTATGCTTTATTATGATGGTGTCCTAGTGGAATAATAGACTATATGATTGGATTATCCCTATAATTTTAGAAACCTTGATCTTATGGTGGCCAAAATTAAGTGAAATCTAATCCCTTGCATAAATTATTGAATTAAAGGTTGGTTACAACTTATACACTATATGCATTATTCATAGTAAACTCCTAGATTGAACCTATGCAATTTTCATAGGGACATAGGGTACTAAGCATTAGAATTAATACTAATAGGTCCTATAGATTGCCACATGGTCATTTGACGAAAAATTGAAAAATGGATGATCTTTATACTCTTCTATAAAATTTGGTACTATTGGCTTGCAAGCTAACAATATTAAGTTTAGTAGCTAGATAATATGGAGGTTGAATTTGGATCCTTAGTGTTTACATGTAATTAAGTTATATTTTATCTTCAAAGGAAGTCCAAGTATTTTAACATTGATTAAAGGGAATCCTTTTCATTAGTGTCTTAAGATTCCAATGTAATGACATTATGTTTGTGTGTGCATTAATGTCACATTGTCAAATAATTGACTTAGATCCTTCATATTGTTTCCTAATTTAGGACTAAGATTCAAGATATCAATCATTAATGTGTAAATTAAAAGTTTAGGGAACCCATCAAAGCCTCATTGTTAAGGGACAAAGCCTAAGTCATGTTTAGGTTCGAATATCTTCTTCATTAGCTTATTTCTTGAGCTTTTTTATTTTAAGTGCTTAGTTCCTTCCTCATCTACCCACAATAATTCCTTTAGTCTTTATTCTCTCCTTCTTCAACACTTTTCCTATAAAAAAAAATGCACATCACACCTCCTACACAATAACCAACATAGTAGAGGATATCCACACTATCTTCTACCTACCCTCAAATTTTATGGAGGATGGAAATCTCTTAGTTGCAAACTTTAGTGAATGGCATGTGATGCTTTCACCTCTCCACAAACCAAACCTTAGACTATGAGACCAAATTTGATACGATTGTAATGCAAGATCCCAAATGACAATATGCCTAGTCATATAACAAAGAGACTTACAATGGAAAACATACTCGCAACAAGAAAGAAAGTAGTCATATATTAAATAATACATTCAAAAGTCTAACCCAAATTAATATAAAATTAAAATAAGTATCAATCTACACTTCTATACTCTAAACATGAAAATACGAATAAAAATAAAAACAAAAAGATAAGGTAGAGTAACATCTGAAAAAAAAACATAATGTCAAATGAACTTAACAATCTTTTATTGTAAAGGTTAATGATACCCTTATTTTGACACCATATTTGAATGAGTAGAGTACTGATCTAAATTAAGATTATTATTCTCTACATTTAAATTTCTGAGTATACTTCTTTGCATTCACGTCTAGCAGGGCAGTTGCAGCTACAACATCTGACAAAATTCCTCCATCGTTTATCATGTGATGGGTGTCCATACCCTGTTCCAAAGCTCCCATTTTCGCACAGGCTGGTACACCTGCCAATCGCATTTGGATGAAAGTTTCTAAATCTTTTCTGACAAACGCATTTTGTGCATATCCTGCAATCAAAGCATTCCACGAGTCCACGTTTCTTTGAGGCATCCGGTAAAACAGTTCATGTGCCTTGTCTATTCCTCCACATTTTGCATAAACGTCTACCCGAGCATTTCCAGCTGTAAAATGTGACAATAATCCTCCTATTATGGGTTGATGGATGCCCATACCCTGTTTCGAAGCTATCATTGTTGCTGGCAGCAACCATTTGCATAAAACACTTACGGGTCAGAATGTGAAGCAGCAATGTTTTATGCGATTAAATGCATCCACAGGACGTCGCGCGGGGACAGTTTGAATTCGAAGTTAACGGTGACTACTGTTTGAACGGGAACGGACGCTGATGATGGGAATGGATGCTGACAACAGGAACGGGCTCAAATCTGCCACCTAAGCGGTCAAACCGGCTTAGAGTGTGCCGGTTAAGCCCAGTCTGATTTGAGCAATTCAATAAAAGAGAATCGCTACAAGAATCAATAATTGAAGCTTATGAGGTGTGTACTCCAAAGATTGGTTTCTCTGAGTGGAGGCAGTGCAAATCTGATAGCTGCGTCAGAGAGCATTAAACCTATGGATTTCACCACAGAGATATTTTGAAGGATTTGATGTTCAGAGAACACAGGGATACAGTAAGAAAGCACACCTATCCACGCTCTATAAAGGATTCCCATAGTACGATGGATCACAGGAAGAGAAATGAAAAGGATAAGTCATGATGGATTTGTCACGAAGTGTCGTGACCTTAAGGAGACTGTGAGCAAATCTAAACACCATGATTCAGATTGCACGGATACATTACCAGCAAGGACATCAAGATCACTTGCATTCAAAATTTGAGATATTGATTTTCTTTTCTAAAGATGACCAACACAATTAATGGTAGAAGGCCAATGAAAATCTTCAAAATTGAAGCTCAAATGACAGAAATAAATACCTCACAGTTAGTATCAATCAAAGTATGATTATAAATTGATTGAGACCAGACTTTAAAAAGAAAGAAAAAAAGATGACTATCAGTCACTGTTCTTTTTCTTATGAGAAATCATGACATATGATCTGAAATCTCGATTTTAAAATTATTCTGTACGTTTAATCCAGAAAAAGCTATCACAAGACGTACTGACAAATATTTCGCAATAATCTCCACCTATCAAAATAATTTTTGAAACTAAAGATTTAAACATTTTCGAAATAAAATCTAAAAGCAATTATTATATGTAGTATTAAAAGAACAACAGATGAGGACCACCTGCTTAAGAAATCATGAATGCCTATTAATAAATCACACCACCTCAGCTATACAGCAGTGCAAAATCCAAGCTTTATTATATGTATATATAATTGTCTTTCTTTTTGTATGGTTCTCAACATCAGAGCATAGGAGATAATGTTGCGGAGGATGGTCTCTGTCTCTTCAACTGTGTTATGCTACCTCTCATGGACAGGGTGCTATTGGGTGGCTTGATTTAGGCACGGTTTCATGTCTGCATCTAGTCAGCCTTTGGACGCATGTTCAATCTGTCTCGGAAGATATTTTGTGGAAGTTATCATTGATTGGGTCTATTGATGACTCTGTCCTGATAAAATCTGATATTCCATTCTGTTGCAGACAAGAGATCAGAGATCCAATTTCCCAGTATGGGAAGGTGTGTTGTGCCAGTGTTATTAATCACTGAAAAAAAAAAAATACTGCCCTATTTCCGCTGTTTAAAAAAAGGTATATTTCTTTATATCATTTTATATATTATTTTTTTAATTTAATAAAAAATTAAATATCCACGTTGAAAATGGCAAAGAAACCTGCATAACAGCCCACATATTCTCTCCCACATTTGCTCGTTACACAGGAAAAATATTCTGAACACAAAAAGAATTGCATGAATTAGGTGGAAATAATGGTGTTGTTTGTTTTCAAAATAAATTGAGAGGTGGCAATAATTTTTAACACTTCCTCAGACGGGTATGTGCAGGATCATCATGCAAAAAACAGGCCCTTAAGTGGCAAAAAATTCAAAAAAATCAGTGTTAGGCAACTTGACGTAAATATTTGAATAAGTTATCTATATTATTTCAAAAATATGTAAGAATAGAATTTGTAGAAAATTGAATATAGTTTCTAAAATACTAAGTTTATTTAAAAATAAATAAAATCTATTTGAAAATTTGAAATTTCAATGCAGTAGTACTTAAATTTGGGAAAAAATAAGAAGTAGGTGTCTGTCTGACCACTAACCATAATAAAATGATAATTTTTTTTGTAATTTTTATATATAAGTAGAGGACTCATTTCCAGATGTGATGCATATTTTTTGTAATTTTTTTCCAAGTAAATAATTAATTATGAATTTTATTACAACTTTTAGAAAATATAAAAACTTGTCAATAAAACTTAACGTCAAAACTTCATGAAATTTAATTTTTCTTTTTAATCCTATAGTATGTGAAGCATAGAATGTGACGATGTTTCGATTCAAAATATGATACCGTTTGAAAGTTATAGATGTTTTTCAATCAGCCTATCGATCAAGACTTTAGTCTAATTCTAATAGAAAATGAATAATAATTATTTATTAAATTCAAATTACATCATAATTTATATTTTGGAAAGCTGAGAATCTCCTCTAAAAACCCTTTTCGTTTCATTAATTTTGGGTGAAAAAAAAGTCGTCAGCCACATACCCTACAAATACCCATAATATTGCCACTTTTTGGCGCACCATGATCCTGCACATACCCAGACTATTTTTGAAAGAGTTAAAAATAGGCTTTATAGAGACCTAATACCACAAAGTTTACAAAAAAAAGAAAAGATCATCAAAGACCCCATAAATAAAGAGGTTGTAGAGAGGACAAAAAAATCACAAAGCCAAAGCCACCAAAAAAAACCAGCAAGGGGCCACAGAAAAAACCCAAAAAAACCAGACTAAATGCCAGCAGCGACTAAACTTGGGACTTTAAAGTTTTTCGTTGTCTCAGCTTCCATGTTGTTCATTTCCTGAATCCCCCTCTTTAAGATCTGGACCATCTGGGTAGTAGGAGGCACTTTCCTCTTAAGGTTGGCGCGGGTCCTCTTCGATATTCCTTGGTCCTCATTCTTTCTTTTATCCTTGTCCTCTTCCAGATCAACAATCAGCAAGCCCTTTTGTGACTTTTCCAACTTTTTAGACATTGCATTGATGATGATGGCATTGTGCCTTGCCATTTTATGGTTTTGTTCCACAACAATTTTCATGTTGTTTTTTATTTTAACAATTTCAGCTTCCAGAGTCTTATACTTGTTCTCAATGCCATCATCTCCCATTCCAGTATTGTTATTTTTATGTTTTCCTTCTTCATTGCTCAGAGCAGACAGCTTCAATTCCAATTCCTCCAACTTGTTATTTAGAACCCTATTTCTGAGATTAAGATCATTAATTTCTTGATAGGCCTATTTCATAACCCTGAAAATATCACCAATGCCACTTCTAGCAGAGGCAAGGATATCTCCTGACTGATTCCAGTCTAAAATGAGGTTAAAATCATCTGGGTTAAGGGAGCTGGGAAATCCGGTACCATCATCTCTGAAAGAGGCAGGAGGGGTAGAGACAAAGTTTCTGCTAACTTCAGGGTTCTCAGTTTTGTCCTCCAGAGAGTCCACAGAGTAGGAAACCAACTTATTGGTAGGGGAACCCTTGAGAGTGGGATTCTTTAAAGGAACCGAGCAGCTGAGGTAAATCTCAAGGTTAGCTTTCAAAAGTTGGGGTTTACAAAGATGGGTTTTCTTACCAAACAAGACAGGGGATGGATGGGCTTCAACAATTCTCTTTGGGTTAGGCTTAGAATGATTCTATGAACCACCATTGTTTATATCATAGTCCTCAGATGTTGTGGAGGCAACTGGTTTGGATAAAACCGACATGCTTTGAAAATGTTCATAGATTAACCTAATAAGACCAGGATGAAAAATAGGGTATCTCCTCAGATTTTTCTTGTGGTCCTCAAGGCTATTGCTCAACGAATAGAATAAATAATGAAGCAGAGGAATTTGTACCTTATGGCGAAAGTGGTTAAGGATAGAAAAATGATAACCATAAACTCTGTGAATCTCTTGTCCAAGGTAATATACTCCATTATGACATGAAGCACCTTTCTCCAAAGCACCTTGATGGTGTCGATTTCAAAATAGTTGTTGGAAATTTTGACCACTTTCATTTTCTCCTTTTCTTTCTTAGGGAATTTGATTACCGTCTTGCCTGAAAACCCTCTATCATGATAAAACTCCATGCCCTCAATGGACATTCTAGTCACCTCTCCTATGATTTTCTCATCCAGTTTCACCTTTCTCCCAAAGAAGATTATTTCTCCATTATTCTAGTTCTTCTCAAAGTAGTCAGTAGCCATAGGATCAGGCCCATGAAGTTTTTCCAAGAATGGAACCAAACCACCTCTCACAACCTCTTTCTAGACCTTAGCATTCCTAGTATGCATTTCGTAGTTATTTGGCTCGATTCTTTTCCTATCCCCCCCATATTTGTATGCACCTCACTGCAATCTCTACCGGCACCAAAAACTTGTTGCAAACTTATGTAGCCATTCCAATGAACCCACAAAGCGTGTCACTTTTTCTTACCAACTAAGTTATTTGACACAGCCCCATCAAATCTCTTGATTTTGATGTACTTAGCCCTTTTCCCTATCATCATTAAATATATTTTCCTATTTCCCATGCGTAACATCATAATCTAATAAGGCTCTGACTTCAGCTCCCAAGTCCCTGAAATTCTGCCATGTGTTCAAACCTCCCCTCTTAACCCCCTCATTTGCAAAATGATTTGCCACATTGTTAGCTTCCTTGTAGATGTGGGAGACTTTAACTTTATCAAACTTTTCTAAGATATATTTTGCTTCTTCAATCCAATTCTTTATAGAACACTTCCTCACACTATTATTCATGAATGAAGTATAAATTAAATATCTAAATTTTTAATTTGTACAGTTGTTTAAAGGACAATATATTCAGGTAGATTTTCAAAACTATATTTTAATAGGAGAATGGATGATATTTGAGCACATAGGAAAATATTGTTGTGATAGTTTCTAATTTATTTTGTATTCATATGTGGTATGTTGCATGTTGTATGTTATTAATCTGCTAAATGACCTGCCCATGGTTCACAATTAATGCTTGGTCTAATTGTAGGTAATTCCTTTTACAATAGGGTTATCAAATTTTTTTTTAACAGTAGACTTATTTTCTAATTTTCTTTTAAAGAAGTTTGGCAGACAGAAAGAAGTGGAATATCATTAATTATTTTTTCACATAGGTATGATTTTTAAAGAGACAATATAAGAAGGAATTTTATGAAAATTAATTTTATCATTAAAATAATAGACAATTAAAATTTTAGATTATTAAAATGTAGGAATCATTAAAAAAAATTACATAATAATGATTTATTGATGGAAGTAAAAAAATTGATTAAAAACTAACATGCTTATTTTAGATAAATCTATATAAAAGATGCAAAGAGAGGTGTGTCTTAAAAGAATGTATCTTTGTATCTTTTACATGTATAGTCTACTAAAGAAGAGGTACTGATGGTGGTGAGAGCTATGTTGTGTGAGGGGTCCACGTCAGCAAGGTCCACGTCGGCCCGATGTTTTTCCACACCCAAGAGAGTCCACCTGGCAACTCAAAAAAATCTAAAGGGGAAAAATTACTACACGTTTTTCAAGATTTCTGACCGCTTTCTGTTGTCGGCCCCTTCCCATTCACTTTGGCATGTGTTTCATTTGGTAGGATTTTTTTTCCATTCTCTACTACACCATTCATGCTTGGCATTTTCACATTAAGCCACCAATTGAAGCGCCAGTGTTGGTGCACTTTGTGGCCAACAATGGTGAGGTTGAGGCGAGTTGTGGTGATGCATTTTTCAATTTTTTTGTGTTTTTCAACACTTTCATTACCAAAAGAAAAAATAATTAACTTCTTCTATCATAGGTAAGGTTGTTTTCCAACCTCACAAGGGGATATCTATCAATTGCATTTTTTTTTAATTTTGTTGCATGTTTTTCTCTACAACTATGTTATGATAAATATATTTGAGGTTATGATATGCTTGACTCTTAAGGGTTTCTTGCAGCTCTATATTATGGCTGATTGTGTACAAATGTGTGTGTGTGTGTATACACATAGTCGGTCAAGCAATATGATGTTCCACTCCAATAACATTAAGCACTTGATACATATTTGACATTTCATTTGTCTAGCTCTGCAATTCCAAGAAATGTGTATGTACATATATGTATGTATGTACATACATATTTGTATTTGTATACATACATATATATAATCAAATAACATGATCAACTAAGGGTTGTAAGAGTTATATATATATATACAAGAGGAGGATTAGTTTGTGTGTTTTGATAAGTTGGTTGTTGTGGGGGATTAGTTTTTGTGTGTTGATAATTTGGTCATTGTGGGGGATTAGCTTGTTGTGGCAGTTGATTAGGAATGGTGTTGATGTATTGGGTAGGGAAAACTTTAGTGGCGGATCTTCATCAATTGGTGAATTCTAGGAATCGGCCAAGTCAAAATTGGTGAATTTCTCACACCCAACAAGGTGTCCAAATTGCCCAGATTTTACAAACTATAGGTCCAATGCATGTCCATTCGCCAATTATTTTTTCTATGAGGAATATTTAAGCAACAAATTCAACATTTTCAAACTGAACGTTTCAATTGCACCGACTAATATTTTCACCTGGAATCCCGAAAACATTTAATAAAACACCTACATATTCGCCAATACTATTAAAACAACATTGTATCAGGACCCATTTCACCAATTAAAATTTACAAATAGTTGCTTGTGAAGACCTATTTCGCCAATTAAAATTTATAAATAGTTTCTCATGAGGACCTATTTCGCCAATAACATTAAAAAATAATTACATTTGAGGACACATTTCACAATGTATTATTGTATAAGCACATGGGATTCGCCAAATTTTTAATATAACATTTAAAAAACCCACGGAATTCGCCAAATATGGAATCATGGATTGATATAAATACAATTGAAAGTGTCATTTATTCTTACACATTTTGTTCGGTTATGAGGTTCTACTTCTCCATTCAGAAGTTAGCGAAAGTCGAAAACGTACACTTAAAAGGTGAGTGATCATTTCTTCATAGTGTTATTAATTATAATAATAAGTTTTCTTTATCTCTTTTCCATTCTTGCTCCAACAAAGTGAACCTTAGAAGTTAGAACCAAACTCTGAATTTTTGAAGTTTTTAAAACCTCCAACCCATCAAGTAGAAAGATGACCAAGAAAGACTTGCAACTCAACAAAGTGAACCATCAACCAAGTTACGAAATCGCGAAGTTATGAAAATTTAGAACTTTGCGACAAGGTTATATAACTCTGAGGACTAGCGACTAAGTTTAGGAAAAGCCAAAAAATATATATTGTATTCCATGGTATTGAATTTGATATGTGATTCTGCACCATTTTTAAAGAACAACACTTATCACACTACTTATAAATTCCTATTGCATTGCCATTCACACAATCTTTGATAAATAACTGAAAGGATATTATTAATCCATTCCTTGAACAGAAATAAATGCAATTGAAAGTGTCATTTATTTGGAAGTCAGCCAAATCCGAAAACGTAGACTTAAAGGTGAGTGATCATTTCTTCATAGTGTTATTAGTTATAATAAAAAGTTTTTTTTATTTCTATTTCGTTCTTGCTTCAGTCTTAAAGATGATATTGAGTAGGGAATGAGATCTATATTATTATTCTCTATCCTTAAACAAGAAGACATTTTTTTCTATTTTTAATTCAAAGTGAGATGAATATGCTGAGAAAATCATAGATCAATATGTCGAGCAACTCGAGCAGCAAGGGTAAGGCTCTTATCGCTCCTCGGGGTGGTGAAGAGACACCTGACGCTTCTTAGACTCCTTACACTCCTCAGGGTGGTAAGGCTCCTGCCACTCCTCACGGTGGTGAAGAGACTCTTGTCGCTCCTTAGGCTCCTTAGGGTGGTGAAGAGACTCTCGTTGCTCCTCAAGCTCCTCAGGGTGGTGAAGAGACTCATGTCACTCCTCAGGTTCCTCAGGGTGGTGAAGAGACTCTTGGTGCTCCTCAGGGTGGTGAAGAGACTGGGAGGCCATCAAAATGCAAAAATAATAGACATACCATACAGTCTTACTTTGGAATTTCCAAAGCTTTTGATCCATCAAGTCAAGATGGAGCTACATCATCAACTCTTCCACCAAATATTGGTAGCATTCCCAATACCTCACTGCCACCGGAAAGTCAAGTTGAGATTGTCAATGATTTAAATCAAAATGTATCAAATAAAAATAGCAATACCATAGAAGATGTTCCAAGTGATACCCTAGGACCAATTAGCCAAAATGAGATAACTAACCTAGATGAGGATGATGATGTTGGTAGCAAGAAAAGGAAAAATAAACCAAAAAGGCAGCGCGAGTGGGAAATGACAAGGATTTTTCAACTTGGTTGGTTGTCAAAATACCCATTCATGGTACTAGTGGGGATTGGCAATGCAAATGATATTGAAAAGGAAAAATTGGCCAAATGTAATATTTGTAGTTGGAAATGTGGAAGAGCCAAGATGATGTAGCTAAAGATTGACACTATAGAAAAGCATATCGGTAAAGTTTATGAAAAAAAAATCATAGACGGAAAGGAAGAATGTCTTAATATTATGTATGTCACAGATTATGAAGAGAATGAAAAAATAATTTTGAACATTGTTGCATGTAAAGGTACACTTGAGGCTCAATTTCGAAAAGCAATGGAAAGAGAAAATTTGTCAAAAACTATTCAGATGAGTGTTGTTTTTCATATTTTTTCTAGACGGCATCCTATGACAGACTACCCAGAATATTCTAGTTTATTATCTTATTTGAATGTTCCTCACTATCCCTACTCACATTGGTCAGTAAACGCTGGATGGGATTGGGAAAACTATCTTGTTGTAGTGGAAAAGAAAGATTTAAAGGATAAAGTAAAAGAGTCAAATTTCATTGCATTATTTTTAGATGAAGTTACTACAATAGACAATACTTATTGAGTCTATATGCATTTGTATATTGTACAACATGTTCGCCAAGCTTATCTTCTTTGTGTTCATAAAATTAAGAACAATTCAACATCGCAAAATATATTTGAACTAGTCAAAAAAATCTTTGAATGAAATTGCAGGTATGGATGAGTTGACAATTGCAAAAGATTTGGTGTGCGTAGGAGCTGATGGAGCTGCAATCATGCAACGTCAAAGGACCAGTGTTTACACAAAGCTACAAACTACTTGTGCACCATACATGCTTGGAATTCATTGCATGGACCATATAATGAATTTAGCATTCAAAATTGTAAGCAAGTTTCCTACAGTATCAAAAGTCAAAAATCTAGTCCGCGAGATCCACGCATACTTCTACTAAAGTCCTAAACATTTCACAGAATTTTAAAAAATTTATGAGGGATTAACACCAGGAAATAAGCTTCTCAAGTATGTCAATACCAGATGGATCTCCTTGCATGGACCAATGGAACGAGTTCTTTCAAAATATCAATCCTTGATTGGAGTGTTGTACAAAAATCGTAGCATAGTAGACAAGGCTCCTGACCTCTTACATAGGTTAAGCGATATAGAGACACTCTTGAATTTAACTAGTCTTCTCCCCATGTTGGATGTGATGAACGAGCTTGTGAAGAAAGCCCAAGATAGAACTATGCATATTAATGAATATGTGAATCTATGTAAACATATGCCATTGATCATCTATATCTAGATCTAACACAAGATAGCCCAAATTATTTCATGTGGCAGAAAATTACTAATTTGAATGATCAATCCTAATAATTATTTACACTTTAATGCAAGTGGGAACTTATGCATCTATGTACGTGGATATGAGATACAAATGTACCAATGTAAGATAGCCAAGCACTCTAGTAGACAAGTAGTTGTTAACGAGGAATATTTTCAAGGCATTGTTAAATTTGTTAGTGATAATTTGAAGGAAATTGCAAAGTCTATTTCCTTAGAGATTCGTGAAAGATTCACTCGACATGAAATACTTGAAGCCATTAGTATTGCGTATCCTCAATTTTGGGAAAACTGAGATAACCCCACATTTTTTCATGCTCAGGTAAAAACCTTGATCGAACAATTTTTGAAAACTGTAACATACAATGAGCAAAAAATAGAAGGAATTTTAGATGAAGCTAAGCTTAGAAAATAATGTGGGAGTTTTGAAATAGATATGAAGGACCAGTATAAATCCATGGGAAAGGATAAGGCCTTTGAACCGGGATCAATAAAAAATGTTTGGAAAAACTTAGGTCAGAGTGAAATATTGTGTGGTTCGATATTAGAATATTTCAAACTTGTTGATTTATGTCAAATAATGATATTGGGGTCGGTGGAGAATGAAAGATTTTTCAGTACATTAGGGTTTTTGAAATCAAAGTTAAGAAACAAACTAGACAAGAATTTGGAAAATTGCTTGAGGATGAAAGGAACTACGTATAATGTCAGAAATTTTCCTTTTGAAAGGGCACTCACAATCTGGAGGTCCACATGTGAAAGAAGAGGGACTGGGTTGTGCAACACTCTGATTCCAAAGGCTGGTATTGGTGGCACTGGTAGTGGAAATAGGAGTCAGACAAATGACACAATGAATGTTGAATTTGAGACACAAGACGAAGAAAATGAAGAGCAGACTTGGAATCAAATTCAAGATGACTCTTTTACTTTATCTGATGATGAACGTTAGTTTGAGGACCCGCATTTTGTTTGGGAAATGGAAGAGAATTAGCATATTTTAGGTATTTATATTGCACTTCATGGATCCCAAGATCATATTCCATTGTTTCATACTGCAGTTGATGATATTTTATATTGTACTCAATGAAATGGGTATGTGCAAGATCATCATGGAAAAAATGGACCCTTAAGTGGCAAAAAATCTAGAAAAATCAAAGTTAGGTAACTTGACGTAAAAATTTGAATAAGTTATCTATATTATTTCAAAAATATGTAGGAATAGAGTCTGTAGCAAATTCAATGTAGTTTCTAAACTACTAGGTTTTTTTTTTAAATAAAACAATCTATTTGGTGAAAATTTGAAATTTCAATGCAGTGGTACTTAAATTTCAGGGGGAAAATAAGAATTAGGTGTTTGTCTGACCACCCTAACCACAATAAAATGATAAAAAAAAATTATAATATTTAACATATAAGTAAAGGACTCATGCCCCAATGTGATGCATATTTTTATAATTTTTTCCAAGTAAATAATTAGTTATGATTTTTTTATTACAAATTTTTAAAAAATATAAAAACTCGTATGTCTGACCACCTTAACTTGGTCAAAACTTCGTGAAATTCAATTTTTATTTTTTTAATCCTATAGTATGTGAAGTATAGAATGTGACACATGTTTTGGATTCAAAAAATGTGATACATTTGATAGCAATAGATATTTTTCAATCAGTCTATCAAATAGGACTTTAGTCGTAATTTGAATAGAAAATAAATAATAATTACTTATTAAATTCAAAGTAAATCATAATTTATATCGGTGGAAATCTGAGAATATCCTTTAAAAACCCTTTTTCATTTCATCAATTTTGGATAAAAAAATAGTCATCAGCGACATACCCATCATATTGCCACTTTTTGGCCCATCATGATCCTGCACATACCCAAATCATGAATCATTGCACTTCATGATATTTTATTTTATATTGCACTTCATAAATCATATTCCAAATTCAAACTGTAGTTGATGATATTTTATGTTGTATTCCATAAAATTGTGATATTTTATATTTGATATTGTATTTTATATTTTTCATTAGTCCATACATAGCATTCAATGAGGTGTCAGATTATGAAGCCTTTGAAAAGTTAAGGCAAGATAAGTCCATAATGTCATGTGGTTGCTAAAAATTGGGACCTTAGAACCAAAGTCTAAAGTTTCAAAGTTTTCCAAACCTCTGACCCACCAACTAGAAAGATGACCAAGAAAGACTTGCAACTCAACAAAGTAAACCATCAACCATGTTGAGGAATTAGGGAGTTATGAAAATTTAGAGCTCCACGACAAGGTTATAAAACTCTGAGGGCTAGCGACTAAGGTTAGGAAAAGCACCAAAACTGTGACGTTGAGTGATAGTAACCACAATAATGAAACTAACCAAAAATCCATCATTCTAATTCCAATAATAGATAATCCATGACATGAATTCATATAAATGTTTAGTGGATATGCTAAGTATTCATGCATATTGAGTATTGATGTGTGAATTGTAATGGAATTTCACTAAGATTATGGATTTCTGGAATTAAAATCACCTTATAGTTCATATTTTAATTGTGTTAAAAGTAAAATTTGAGCATGTGCTCAGCAATTCATCACTCAACTCAATGCTTATTAGATTAATAACATATTAACAATAGTATTAGTAGCATATACAGTTGCAATGAACATAATAACAAGTGTACCTAGAAGTTGAAACCACTACTAGACTTTTTCTTCAAATGATATAATAAATAATACAGATAATTGAACATCAGCACATTATTGAAGTCTGAATTTGATCTTTTAAATTGATTATCATTGTATCACATGAAGGAATACATAGAGACAATGGTAATGCAAAATATTTCTCAAAGACAACTCTACACAAAGCTGATTTGGAACTTGGAAACTCATATTATCAAAAATTAAATCGTTGCATCACCTTTTCTAGCAACTTCCACTCTTCAGGTGTTAGAATTGTCATTTTTTCTAACTGATGTTGTTTGACTTGAAGATTTGTTAACAATTCATTATTCAAATTGGAACTTGTCTTGGATTCTTTGGTCAATTTTGCATTCAGGGTTAGAAATGGTTTGATGGAATCCAAATAGGTCACCACATCTAGGTTCTGAGGAAACTGGTCCAAATCAATCTTCCTTGCATCCTCCATCTTCTTTCTAAAATCATTCCATCCAACGAATCACTCATTTGTGTCAAAAGCCTCTGGTAAACCAAGTTATGTGAAGTTACTTAACTTTTCATCCACCTTCTTCATCTTGTCTACAGCCAAATGCAAATATTTCTTTCTTTCATGCATTCTCAAACACTTTTCAACAACAAATGACAACATCATTGATGTAGAAATCCTATTAGTAATCCCTTTTGATTTCAAAACATTGTCACTAGCTTTGTAGACTGTTTATTGAATTTGATTTTCTGATTTCTCTAATGCCAACACATTTTTGTTCTCCATTAAATATTTGTTGAGATTCTTATGATGTTGTCTGATAGCATCAATCAATTGAAACATGTCACACAAATGATCAATCCCCTGCATTATTTCATCCCAAATATTTTGTTTCATATACCTCATTGTTTCTCTACAAAATGAAGATAACTTATTTTGACATGACTTAATTTCATTTTTTGCTTCCATTAGGTCTGCCTCCAATCTTTCATTTCTTTTTCTCTCCTTCTCTTATTTTTGTTCCCATTGTGAATTTTCATTTGCAATGCTTATTCTTAATTTTTCTGAAGTGGATTTTTCCCCATCATATTTCTTGTTTCTCTCATCTAGCCTTTTCTTTAGTTCATTCACTGCAGTCTCATTCTACTTATCCTCTTTGCTTGTTAATGTAGAGGCATATTTTTTAATTATTTTCTCTAATTCATTTCTCTTGTTATCTATAGCTTTCCTCTTTGCTTTCTCATTTGCTAGTTCTTCTTGTAACTTTTCAATTTGAGTCTGCAACCTTTTTCTCTCTCTATCTTGTTTTAGCAATGATGTGTACACAAATTCATTGTTCTTCTTTGATACATTATTTTTTTCAATATTTTTGTGTCAAGAAAAAATCCAATTGAGAATTGTTCACCTCGAATTCAGATGGAGCCATCTAATTTGTTGTTTTTTTTTAACTACGGGAACAAAAATTGTGTACTCCATGATTTCTTTACTTGTGTCAAATGTGGGTAATACCATGATTTTTGCAGGATGTGAAGTTAGAGAAGATGCACTCTCCATCAGTTGCTTCTTTTCTTTTTTATTTGATTTTGATTTCTTGTTAAACTTTTCAATGTAATCAAAACTTGGGGATGCAAGAACAATGGAATGATTGAATGGAAAAGGAATAGGAGTACTTGCAATTGCTAATGATGTCACATCTAGACTAACTGGAATTGGGGGAGTTCCTAGAAATAACTCCTTTGTGGTGGATCCATTGGTAGTGTAACTTGGAGTTGGACCCGTCAAAATCCTTTGCCTCTTTTGTATTCCTTAATCACTAAGTGTTTATGTGGCATATTGTGTTGTCCTCTTGTGTGTAATTTTTTGTTGGAGCACATGTTGACCACTACTAGGACTACTACCCATACCATCGCCACTAGAGGCAGTGCCAGTTGCACTAAGCCTTCCACCATGGGCATGTCCTAGTTGTGATTGTATCTAACCATGAGGACAAGGATTTGAAGCTCTAACAAATTGAATTTCTTTGGCTCTACTTGTTTTCCTTTAGTCTACTTTATCAGCTCTAAGGCCAGATTTATCAACTGGTTTTCTATGTTGTACATCTATTACTATAGGAATTCCTTGTCCTTGGGACCCCAAACCACCACCTTCATAACCCATTTTTTTAGCTATGGTTGCTCCTGTAGTAAATGCTTCTTTTGTGGCATCACTTAAACCAAGTTTGAAATTGACATGGATTTCTTCTTGCCTATCATCATCACTTTCTTCATCTTCTTGTTCATTCAGATGCTCTATATTCCATAATTTTCTAAACTCAAGATCTTCTTTGTTATCTCCATACTCTGCAAGAGCTCTTGGATCACCTAGGTCCTTCCTCATAGACCAAAAGGCAATAATTTTTTATCATGACCAATTTTTTTCTGTAACTTACTTCTCTAGAGAATCTGGCATTTTTACTCTACTAGATGGTTTATGACTTTTTTCATAAAAAAATTTGTACCTCCTAATTGTCTTTCAATGCAATGCCATAATTTCTGCTAACAAATGTTCAAAAGAAATACCATTCTCAGCAGCACTTTTCTCCATTGCTACTTTGACCTCATCCCAAGAATCCTTGTTTCTCAAGTTTTCAAGCAAGGGTTTACTTTGATGTTGAATTCTACTTTCAGCATTCTTATTGAGCACAATCATTGATTTAATGGTGTCACATGGATCATACTTCCAATGAAAATAAGCATCAAAATCAAAAAAAATCAAAAGATCATGTGCCACACTAAATGCTTTTCTCTCGAATGTCATCCCTCTATATGAAAAAGGTAAAGAAGGAAATAAGGTCTTCTTCCCCTAACCGCTAAAGTGTCTTTCATTGGTACTCTACATCTTCCTTACATATTCCAAATTAAAAACCCTTTCTGTCACATGTATTGGAAGTTTGTACAGTTGTACTTCTAATCCATAAAATATTAGCATAGTATAGTCTTCCATTAAGTACCAATCAGCCAATTGTATTTATTTTCCTAGTTGAATGCAATTTCTACATGACATAGGCAATCTAGGCATTGGAGTATTTTTAATTGTTTGATGCAATGGAGTAAAAAATTAGTCTACAAAATGACTGTAGTTCCTTCGAGAATCATGCAACCTTATAATAGTGGTCCATACATATACTAGAGCCATTTTATTTTGCTCAAGATTATTATTACGATAGGGTTGAATCTAAAGTTTGTTGGTCTAAAACATTCCTTTGAATTTGAATAGAAAAAGATAGCACAAGTCAGGTTGTGAACCTAAATGTCTTGGTGGAACCTCCTTTAATCATTAAAAATTGTTTATACATGGATTCTACAATGTGCTCAATAAAATTATATTTGGCATGTGGAACACCATAATGGATATTATACACCATTTCAAATAGGCATGCACCCACTTCCAAATTGCTATCCAATCCGAGGAAAAATGCTAGCATGGAAATAGTATCCTAAACCCATGGTTTAAAAATATCCAAATCATAAGGAGGCTAATGATCACCTTTCAATTTGTTTCTATCATGAATTGTTCTATTTAAGAAAGAATTTGTCTCCATTTCATCCACTATTTCATAATCACTAGCAAGCTTTTCTAGGTCAATGTGGACATTTCCAAATTCTTCGGTTGTAAACCCCAAGCCCAACACTTTTCCAAGTTATTCTGCATTAATGGATAACAATTCTTCTTTGCTATCTTTATTAACAATTGCTCTTTTTCTATCATCATAATTTAGGGCACAAACCATGATAAATTTTGGGCAAGGGAAAACCTCATGTAACATCATACGCCCTAATCCAGTTACTCATGGTGCACTAATACTATTAACTTGCAATTTCATTTTATTTGTAGCCTTATTCTCAAAGGAAAATATAAGTTTTGAGGTATGCCTACCATAGGTTTCAGGATCATAAATATCATGGTATTCATCAGTGAAACCTAGGGTTTTAAGCAATTTTGTGTAATATTTTTTTTTATCCAACATTTCTCTAGTGGTATTGGTGGTACACATCCTGATACAATCAACAATATGAAATTTGTGAATTCTCTATTAGTCCTTAATTTTTCTTAATTCTTAAGCCTCTTAACCCTAAACCTAAACTTCAAATTTTGACAAAATAAGATTTTAAGAAATGTCAAGCGATGAAACGTAGCCATAGGAATTCTTTAACTTCCCCGAATTTTGAATTTTGATTTGTTACATCCCTAACTTTAACTCTGTTTTACTTTTTACTTTTGAAGTAATTAGTAGATGATTATGCATTATTCTATGATTAAATGTTTAGGAAAACAATGTCTGGAAAATAAATGTATCTTGAGTTATGTTTATTTCACTATAAATTATCGTATGTTCAAAAGTTGTCAAGATGTGATGACTTCATGAAGATTATGAAACTATTATTAATACACTAATCTTTAGTTGGTGATGGAAAGTTGCATCCAAGAATTAGGTTTCCACCCTCCGAGAAAGGGAGGGAGAGCATCATTGGAGAGAAGGGCATAGATACAAGGAAAAGAGCAGGTTGTCTCCACCTTAGGTCTAGTGTTGGTGCTAATTGGTGAACCTAATTGAGTCGGGTAAGTGATACTCAACCCTTTTGGTATAAGAGTAAATTTTTGACTCGACATGTTGTCGACGTCATTTAAATTCCATTTTAAGTTGTTTAACGTCAACCTAGTCATTTGGGGATAGTGACGTTGTCAAGATTGAACATTAGTTGTTTTGTGACTGAGACAATTTTCTACTGAGCACGTCGCTTCTTATGTTGTAAACAAGTTTCGTTGTGACCTCAATTGCATAATTGGTTGTTCATTTTGTCTAATAGTTTGAATTGGCTTAATAAGTTGAAGAACTAATATGATAGCCCGATTCCTTGCAAAAGGAATTCATTATGATAATCATCTTTGATTTCATTTTATGGGGTTAATACGCCCGAGAGACGACAAAAGATCAATGAACTCATTGATCGTGCAAGATTGTGTTACCAACTCTAAATTTTGGAATGATTTGTCATTTATATGTGTTTGTATTTGGTGATACTTTTAAATGACTAAGCTAGTCGTTGATTCCATTATTTCGACAAGACTCCTTTTATGAAGGGGTATGATATATCGATAAGTTTTCTCAACTCAATTGAGGAGCTTATTGATTATTGTGACAACATAGATATTCCTATTCCTTATAAAAAAAAATGGATTTTGTTTAGCCACGACCGTCAAGGTGAAGGTGGTGAAAGCTTAATAGCTTTTCAAATATTATTAAGGCCATAAAGGCAATGAGCTTGTATATAAGAAATTGAAAGTGTTCCAATATAATTCAAATGTTGTCAAGCTATAATAAGTCGTGGAACTTAACTTGAGGTGGCACATATTTGAATATTAATGCTTGTTTAAATAGTTGACACTTCAGATCGTGGAATTCACCACGTGAATCTAGCTCTCGTAACCGCATAGATAATGGGATTTAGTTGTTTTTCTCTTCCCAGCTATAGTTGTGAAAAGCGTAATCAGAGGAACCATTGAAGCAACATGAAAATCGAATTGGAATTAGTTTTATAACGATCTTTCTTTATCTACCTCTATATCAATTTCTTTTATATAACCGATTCTAGAGGGAAGAAAATGGGTTTTCAGTTATACATAGTTATATAACTATTTTTCAAGAAACGGTGAGTAGTGGTAGTTGTGCGTTACGCGGGCACAGGGAATAAAAAGGTCATTCTGGAGAGAGATGAGGGGGAGAAAAGGGGAGAAGAGTATTAAGAAATATTACTTAAGAACAGGCGGAAGGGAGTCAATCCATCTGGACGTGAAACTCAGGTGACTGGAACCAGTGAATAGGGAGAAGGAAAAATATTTCTGATCTTTTTTTTCAACGCACTCACAGTGCCATTTTATTAGTTATTGGACCTGAGTTGATTTGTTTTTTGAGGGTTTTTCTTTGGTCGTTGGTTGTGATACAAATTTGAAAGTTTGAGGAAGCCTATCCACTTTACGAGAATGTAAGGAGCATGTTTACGGTGGTTGATATTGACCTTTTCTAAGTATGTGAGGAGCATGCTTACGGCGGTTGATATTGACCTTTTCTAAGTATATGATATACATAGAAAAACAAAAGACATGAGAGGAGAGAACTCAACCAGTCAAGAGACCACCAAATTCAAGTATATAATCTACCACCTTACATTAAGGCCAAAATGAATTTTGATAATTGACCAAGGATTGAAAGATATGCATAAAACGAATTGGCCAAAGAGCTTTTGAGACTTGCAGAAATGTAACCACATATACAGGAGTAAAAACCAAACTCATGGCATCAAGAGCATTTCCTCATCTACGGAGTGACAACAGCCCTAAAGACAAATGGAAAGCGACGTCCTAGTTTCACGATTTTGTGTAGAAAATTCCAAGAATGGCTAACGTAAGGTGCTAAGAGATTTCTAAAAATGTTCGGACCCTGATTGCTCCGAAGAAGGATTAGAAGAGATTACAAATATTGTGTTTCCACAAGCTTGGAGAAGCATCGCTGGTAAGGAGTGCAGAATAGCACCGTTATACAGGCATGATTTTCTCTATCCTTAACTTATTTTACGGGCTTGCAAATAAAGAGTTTATTATGGATGTATATCTTAACAATTTTTGATTACAAGAAAGAAAGGATGAATCTATGTAATCTTTTATTAGCTTGTTGAACATGCATCCTAAAAGGGAAAACGGTACAAGTTTTAGAGAATGGAAAGACCAGATCAGTATTCCCTTAAAAGAGAAGTATAAGGATATAATGGAATATCTTGGGTGAAGATGACGATAGTTTAATAGATGTATTCCTGCTTTTAGAAGCATATCTCTATTATTTATTTGAAATAGAGGTTTCAGTGATGATAATATCCTTTTGATATTGAAGCGACAATGTTGCACTATGGTTATAGAATACCTTTTTCGAAATTGAGATTTACACGACGTTTTTGTAAAACAAATCCAAGAGAATAGGTGATCCAGGGATGTGGTAATTTAGATAGCCTTTCTATTAACCATTGGTACTTGTGCTGTGTTGTCTCAGGAGAGAGAATAAACTAGGCAATACAACGATATACAGATCTCATAGTTATTTTTCAATAGAACTTATTTTAGTGTTAAGTGCACATAAGACATAGGTAGCCCAAGATTGGGTATCAGTGGAATGATTTACCTAAAGGTGGGACATAAGGAGAGTTTCATAACTCAATTCAATATGACAGTGGTAAACTATTAAGATCGATAAAGGTTTAACAAATAAAGGAAGTTATATATGAGTTCATAACTTAACCTATGTAGAAAGTCAGTAGACTCAAATAGACCAAGGGGTCAAAAAATAGATCATTATCTTTTGTAAGTCAAACCTTTTTAAGCTTGAAAGATTAACTTAGATCAAGGTCATTGATATGAAATGTTAGTATTCTTTTGATATTATATTGGTGAGGGTATCCCTTGAAAACTATGTTTGTTCATGTACGTATAGTGTGAACTTAAACAATTCCAAGTGGTCTAGAAAGAATAAAAGCATTTGGTTCTTTTAATTTGTTACACTTATGTTATTACCCTTGGAAAATCAAGGATGTTGATATTTCCATGTGTTGGGTTAGAGAGGCTAAACCCTAGTATTGAAACAAGGAGGATGTAGGGAGTCTATAACTCTGATGTCGGATATGACATTGTACATATATTTATTGGTTGACAGTGAAAGGTCGAGAAACCATAGAACAAGACAGGAAGTCTTTATAATACCTTAAGAGATTCTACGATAATGTTGAAACTTGATTTAAAGCATCAAAGTTGTTGGGTATTGAATCTTGAGAGTAAAATGACAGGATGTCATAAACCCTAGATATTGCAAGGATGCAATAAGGGACTTTTAAAAGGTTTGAAATACCTAAATTTTTTATATTGAATGAATATCCTAGATTAGGGATTAGATCTAAGTCAGATTGGCTAGAATGGATTTTCTATACAGACTAGTTTGTGACTAGAGTACTAAATAAAGTAAGTAGACTATAGGATGAGACAGTTCCAAGACGAGTCAGAGGTGAGTGTCTAGATGGCATGACCAATCAGAAGGATCATACTTAGCTAGAAGGGATCTAGAGTTGTATGGTCGATTGAGTTTTGTAGGACACATCCCTAGGACTGAGATGGAGAAACTTGACAGTTCCTTATATCTATACTCTTCGAGAAGGGTCGGGTCACTTCCAGTTAGGAAGTGCGCGGGGGACCACTTGAGTCCGTGGTTGGAGGAAAAGCACTCGGATGATGCTCTCCCTCTGTAGCAGTAGACTCTCTGAGGCTTGTGAAGATAGAGATCAACATTCCAGATGCAGTGAACCTCAAGTTCTGGCTTACGACAATCAAAACCTGAGGTAAAACTATTCTTTATGCTAAGTGTATCTCATGTGATATAAATGAATATTGTAAGGATTTATCTTGATTCTAGTTATGATTACATGTGAATTCAAGTTTGAATTTCATTTGGAAAAGTTATAGTTTATTCTTGTGCTTATGCAAATGATTTAAAAAAAAAAAAAAAATTTCTCTCTCATGTTTACTAAGTTTATTTACCTTCTTGTAAATTATTGAGTTTACTTGTGTTTTAAGAGGATGGATGTTACATGATTCTTGAATTTGAAACTATGTTGAAGCTTGAAACTAGGTTACTAGAATGGCTTTGTTGGAAGTGGAACTATAGAACCCAAAATAGGGTGGTGCACTGCAATGAGAAAATTGAATGACACTGAAACATCTACTCATTACTTACGGACTACATAGTACATAATTAGGTAGTACAATGTACATGGTTGATAGCATTTAAAACAAGCCATTAAAAACAATGATTTACTCTTTCATTGACAGCAAATTCTAAACTGTTGGTCTTTATTAATCTAACGGTTATAGGGTGATTCCAGAGGTTTAAGTTTGCAAGCGTAGCGCTCTATGCATTTCATTATGGAATGAAACTACAACCATACATCAAATGTTCATTGAACAGTTGAGTAATTTATGATATAAATAATAAACATAAAACATGTGTTTTAAATTTTCTTTAAAATGTGTGTTTTAAATTTTCTTTAAATTTTAATACTTTAGGATTGACATCAAGGCCAAGGGGCTGGAAACTTAACATTTCAAAGGCCTTAATAAAATGAATTACAATGTCACATTAATAGCACATTGCACAACCATTAATAGCAATTAAATTGCAAAGGACTTAATAAAATGAATTACAATGTCACATTAATAGTACAACCATTTATTTTATTACAACTGAATTACAATGTCACATTATTACATAGTACAAATACAAATGTAAATGCAAGTGCCAAGCTTCTGTTGAACCATTAGTGAAAATTTGAAAATGTAAATGTGATACATGTATCTCTGAAAAATAAATAGAACTTGTCAGGTCAACCATGAGCTATGAAAATAAACACATGGGACTTGTCGAGTCAGCCATATACTCTAAAAATAAATGCATGGGGAAAGGGGGCCTGATCAAGCTAGGGAAATGGGAACTATGAAGATACAAAATGTACTTAGCTCCTTTTAGAACTAGACTAATGCAAAAGATGAGGGATTGTAAAATTGCTCCCATGCAAAAGATGAACACTAAAAATAAATGCATTGGGCTTGCCTGGTAGGCCATGGTGTGTCAAAATAAATGCAAGTGACTCTCTTGGCCAACCATGTAGATGATGAGGTCTAGTAAAACTACTCCCATATTCTACTTGCAACTTCCATGCACTAGGATAGCATTTATCTCCATTAGAGCTACTCATCTTGGTTCAAAACCTATCTAAGAAGTCAGGTAAACCAAATCAACTTCTTTCCAATTCCACCCATTCTGAACTTGAAGGAAATTGGTCTTTTACTCCATAACTACATAATTGGAGGTAGGAGAATTTAGAGCATCCCCAATAATACCGCATCATATTAACCCTACAAAATGAAAACCCTTATGACAATTAATGAATGATTTTAGTTGTGCTCACTAACCTTATTTATGGGCCAAAACTACCGCCAAAACTGCCACTACCAACCCAGTCCCTTATACACCTCACACATGTCACGTGTGAGGTTGTGTATAGTTACTACTAACTAGTAATAATTGTGATTTGCACAAACCAAAAATCCAACTTAATCGTTACCTCAAGCTAGCTACATTCAAAGTTGAAAATTGTACCTCACGCTAACAAGCTATCAATTGTCAAAATCAGAAGTGCCACGCAAGTTGTCGATTTTCAAAATCATTGGATTATTGACATCATCATCTATGATTCTACAATACATCGTGTTTTTTTCAATATAAATTTATCCAATCAATCACTCTGGCTATTTATATGGCATTAATCTGTGTTGTCACCCAGTACCACAGCCAAATTGCTCAAATTTCAATAGAATAAATGAAAGGTAGAGTACTTCGACACATTGAAAAGAGAGAATTAAATGTCTTGTTTTACCTTAATCATTATCAATGTCCTAATAAGTCGATAAATTTCACTAACTTGTGATCAGAACTATATGTTGATTTATGAAACCAATAATTAATAAAATCTCAACCATTGATTTCTGAAAATCTAACAGTTCTAGTGTTATTCCAGAGGTTTTAGTTTGCAAGTCTAGTGCTTCAAGTATTTACTTTTGGAATACATCTATAGTCGTCCATCAAAAATTCATCGAACGGTGCCTCTTTTAAAACAAACTTTTTGTAGGTGCATAATTTCAAATGGGTTGATGAGACTTAACCCTCGGGATTAAAGAGTTAAGATTTAAGGCTCTATCATAAAATATTTTGGTCTGACTTAGGAAATATTAAATGGTAAACAAGAGCACCAATATTTAAACGATAAAATATTTAACAGTTCTAATGTAATTCTGGAGGTTTCAATTTGCAAATCTTGTGCTTGAGAGATATACTTTCAGAATGCAACTACAACCATCCATCGAAAATTCATCAAATGGTTGTGGTCCATAATGTCGCATGGTCACTAAAATTTGGAACCTTAGAAGTTTAGAACCAAAGTTCGAAGTTTTGAAGTTTTTGAAACCTCCAACCCACCGACTACAAACTACAAAGATGACCAAGAAAGACTTGCAACTAAGGTTAGGAAAAGCACCAAAACCTTGACTTTGGTGAATTAAGATAGGAAAGGTAGCAACTAAGGTTAGGAAAAGCAACAAAACCCTAACATTGGTGAATTATATAGGAAAGGTGGCAAGGACGGTGCATTTATGAAGTGAAGATCGCAAGCATATTTTAGCAAGTGGACATGACTGGAGGATTGATGGGTAATTAAGATCGATACATGCAAACTTTGGAAAATTATTACCTCTCAGCCCTCGATTAGTGAAGTTAATAATAGAGTTTGGCATGGAGAAGAAGGCACATAGAAAGTTTGAAAGAGTGGTGGTGGTGGTGGTGTAGCTGCATCAATTTTCAAATGGAGGCCAACTTCACTAGGCGTTCGAGGAGGCAATTAAACCCATTTTATGGTGAAGCTTTTGACAAAATATTAATGGGTATGTTTTTATTTACTAATGGGAGGTTGGTACAAAGTGTGTGGATGATTTTGGGAAAATAATTTGGAAATATGAGGCATAGCTACAGGACTAACATGGATTTATATTGCTTGATTATAGCATGGGGTTTGGACTTGGGGGAATCGACAAGCACAGTGAGAGAAGTGATGGAAATGATTGTGCATAGAGATCTCTCGGAAGGATTAGAATCAATATTTGAATGGGAAGTTCCAAGTGAAGGTTTTGACATCCAAGAAGGCTTTGAAAATTTTGAACGAGAAGGGGTAGAAGGATGCATCCCTTTCGCATGTTGGCCGAAGAATGAGATTAAAAATCAATGCAGGGAAGAAGCAAGGTTAGGTTGGGAAGCATTGAAGCTCTTTATAGAGCCAATGAAGGTGGAAGCATAGGAAAAATTGGAGGAAAAGTTTATGAAATAAAAAGGACAAAATGCGAGGAAGCAAAAGATGAATTAATGCACTTTTTGCAGAATTTGTAGTTTTTTGTAGGGATTTTGCAAAATTAACGCAAGACTAGTACTAAATTTTTGGCTTGTTGAAATATGTAAGGTATATACATATAGTTGTCAAACTATTTTTAGTTGGGCAGGGTTATTTTTTCTATTATGAAGCATCTTAAGATGCTTTTTTGAAAAAACTGTTATAGTTGTAGGTGATTTTTGGATGGTATATGAAAACAATGAAGCAAATAATCTTTATTTTTCATGCATTTTTTTTAACAGTTTGATATGATGTTGAATTTGCCAATTTGTTTCTTTCTTAATCATTTGAAAATAGGTTTAATTCGCCAATGAATTTTATTTTTTAGTTTGAAAAAAAAAATTAATCACCAACAAAATTATTTTTTAATGTTTGAAAACAGGTTTAATTCACCAATCGAAATATTTTATTTTTTTGAAAATAGATTTTAATCTCCAATGGAAAAAATTTAGTGCTTTTAAAAAAATTGCATTTCACCAGGATTTTCCATAGACTTCTAGCGATTAGAAAAGATTCACCAATGGAAAAAAAAAAATTCACGAAAAACGAAAAAAATTGCCACTAAAATTAATATTTTTATTGGGAAGTATAAAAGATTCACCAGGATTTTACACCTTCGCCGAGGGGGGGGTTTCTTAAATTTTTCCCTGGTATTTGGGGGTAGATTGTCATTGAGGTAGATTGTTTGGATTAGGGACAGTATAGATGGGCGAAGTCATATGTTGTGGTTGTGGTGGAATGTTAGCTTGTAATGGTTGATTTAGTGGGAAGTTTGGTGGTCTAGGAGGAAGGTTTGACATGTTTTGCATGTTAAGGTTTGGACCTTGTTGAGTTTCATTTTGTGGCAAAGAGGTTTCATACAAGTTCCTTGATACATTTGGTCTCCATGTTATAGTTGAAACATTACAAGTTTCAAGTGGAGTGGTGAAGGGGTTGGTTGAATATTGTGAAATGTTTTGTGTTGCCAAGACATTAGGATTCAATTGGTTTTGTTGGGCTGCAATTGCTTGTTCCATTTGAGATGATTGTCTATACAAGGGATTGTCAACTTGCAAAAGAAGGATTGTTTGTTTGTGTAAGGAAAGGTGAAACTTTTGGTTTTCTTGTGGGTTTAATGAGTTGGGTCCTTAAGAGCCTCAACATTAAAATCAGCTGGTAGCCTAGCCCCATGTTGGGTAAGTCTAAAAAGTACGTGTTTGGATCAAAAAAATTAGTGCATCAATAATTTTTTTGTATTATGGATCCTGAGTCATTTCTAGGATATTGTCTTCAGTGAGTTCATCCTTCATGTTGTCTTCTACGTATATCCATCTTGTCCTTGAGTAGGTTGGTTTGGTGGTTGAGAGGTGAGGTTTTGATGTTGAAGATTGATATTTTTTTGTTGAAGATTAGCATATTGTTGTTGAGGATTAATGTTTTGGTGTTGAGGGGTGGTGTACGTAGGATGAGCAACATTAGAGGGCATTCCCCATGACCTTTCAGTTGTGGTTTCAACATTTGTGATGTTTGGAATGTTAGAACTACTAGTATTGGTTGTCATAAATCTTCAAAAGATCTTAAGGATGAAAGAATTGAGATAATGGTAGGTGTGTGATGATGTTTTTTGGGTTTTGATTTCAAAATGGATTCAAAGGATATGTTGACAATTCTTTGAACAAAAAGATATGATGTTCAAGTTGATTGAATTGGACAAGTTAACCTTTAGATAAAAGGATGATGGCCAAATTCAATTAGATGTGATGAAAAAACATGATTGGATTTTGATGTTTAGCCTTTCTAGACAAAAAGATAATGATGTTTAGACTGATTGGGTTTGATGTTCAACCCTTAGACAAAAGGATGATGATAAAACTGATTGTCTTTTGCTAGATCTCAAGATGTTGATGAAATGTTGGATTGATGCCTTTATTTGGACTAGACTTAATGAGTACAAGCAAGGGGAGGTGATGGTGATTTGTAAATCTAGAGGGGAGATAGTTCCATTAAGTTAACAAGACCACCAAATGAGGAAGGATGTGATCAAAAGATACTAGAAATCTATGATTGGTTTGATTTTGATAGGTTGATGTCTAAAGGTTGATTTGATGTTTTGAAAAAAGGATGTTAAGGATGGTTTGATAAGACTGATGTTTGAGGTTGTTGATGTCTAAGGGTGTTTGATAAGGTTGATGTTTGTCCAAAAGGCTATAATGATGTTTCCTAGGAAAACCAAGTTGAAAGGATAGTTTGATGTTTTGAGGATGACAAAGACTGTGTAGGGATCTAAGGTATATTGTGACAAACATTTCCAGTTTTAGGACAACAGGTTATGGAAGTTTAATGTTTAGGAAATTTGCAGATCTGAGAAGAAAAATGTCACAATCAAACACGATAATTGGACAAACGTGACACATGACAAATGTGATAATATGAAGGTAAAAGCAACAATATGCAGATAGATGTGACAATATGTTGACAGTCAAACGTGACAAAATAGGAAAAGGTGTCGTTGTGCAAAAAATTCTATCAGAATAATAGCTAGGAAAAATGCGATAAAATAGGCAAAGGTGTCGATAAAGGAAAAAGCTCATCAATATGCCAAAATAGAAGCAACAATATCTACAAAAGCAGAAATTTGCATATTAAGACTGACATAAATAAGGGAAAGCATATGCAGACTGATGCATAAATGTGGCAATATGCTAGACAAAAGTGATAATATGTTGATATAAAAGTGACAATGTGCTAGAAAAAGCAAAAAAATATGCAGAAGTGATAGACTATGATACACAAACGTAGGTTTTTGTGACAATTTCAGTGATTGGTGAAAGTTTTGGTAAGTTTGATGTGTAAATGTCTGAGTTATGTTTTTGACGGAAAGTGATACAAATAGCATACATAAATGGCAAGACTAAACCCAAGGTAATAATATATTTCGCAAGCTTTCTACCACAAAACTTACTAATTGTGTCATGGGTGTAACACAATTGTATACATGTTAGTCAAACACAACCTAGCTACTAATAAAGAGTGTATATTCCTATAGTGGACCCACCACACTTGTGTGTTAATCCCAATCCAAGGAGTGGATGACTAGGGTGTTCTAAGGTCACGTCCCAACTTGACATCCCTCACCTTGAAAGGACAAGTTCCTAACAAGACACTATGTCACCTCAACCAATGACAGTACACAGTGAGTAACTTCACGTGACAATGTTATCACATTGCACCACTATAGCTTGATGACCAGAGGTCTTAAGCTTCTAAATAAAAAGGGATCATAGTGGAGATACTTCGTAAACACCAACACATGTACAAACATGAGATTAAAATCTCATTTCCTTATGTATGAATCACTCGAGACCACAGAGGAATGTCTAGCATGTCATGATTGGATTGAGCTACAAATTTCACTCTCACCCCTTCATATAGACTGTGCAAAAAAAAAGTGCTTGAGGTCGAACCCTAGGGTGATGAAATCCATAAGATGGCCTCCTACTAAAAATAAAAGTGGGAAGGAAAAGTGTTGTTATTTCTCATCACCCAGGACCACATTAGGCGTAAGGGGAGAGTATATGTAGACAACTCCTTCAATGAACACAAAAAAAAAAAAGCAAACTAGAGGTATTTCACGTCACCCAAGATTGCACTAGATGCAAGGGGAGAGGATACGTAAACTCTAGCCTACCAAACACGAAAAACAAGTTAATTTTAGAGCACCAACTTGAAATGTGATCTAATTTATAAAAAGTAAGCACAAAGTTTGTATGATAATCTTTGACGAGTGAACTTGCAGCAAATTAGATTAGTATTCTTAAATTGGTCTTTGACAAGCGAAACCCTATAAGCCCACATGTTAGTGGTTTCAAATTATATCTTCTCCCAATGAAATCCAAGGTGTTGCACAAACAAGTTAGGATGAAAAAGACACACAATAGACAAGCCCACGTTAGGGTTAGGTTAAATCATAAATCTCAAAAACCCAAAGAGAATAGTATAGAACAAACGTGGCAAAAGATAGTCAAACATGACAGTTTACCGCAAACACGTAATTTTTTGTAATCGCAGAGGTCAAATTAGATGTGACAAAGAACATTCAAAAGTGTCACTGAAACTTACACATAGAAACAATTGTGTCAATTCTGCAAACGCATCAATTCACGAACGTCCACATCACCACAAATGCGTTGATACGTGAAAAAAGTATTGTTTCGCAATCAAACATGCCATTGTAGAAACAATCATGTCGTAACATGTAGGTCATCAAAACTTGATAAAAAAAGTCAAATTAGGGATGTGGGTCCCACCTGTCATGCCAAAATATGAAGTGGGGTAAGTGGAAAAAAGAAATAAAGAATGAATTATTCAAATTTAGAATTCACGAATACCCATATCAGAAGAATGATCAAATCCCACTTACAAATGAAATTGAATGCAAAAAAGTTTGAAATCAATAATTAATAATGAAATTCAAAAAAAATATGAAAACAACTTGTGCAAACCTAACATTTCATTTTAAGATTGGTTGATGTTGTGTTGGAGTGATCAATCATTAGCTCACATGATTGAAAAACTTCAAATAACCTAGATAAGATGATTAAATTGCTCAAATGCTCAAATACTCAAATGACGTGAATTATGTTTCTTGCAGTCTAATAAAAAAAATGACATGAATTAGCTCAAATGATTCTAGGTGATGATAATGGAGGGAAGAGAGTTATTTGATAGATTTTCAAAATTTAGATCAACGATGAAGAATTGATCTTAAGGTCAATGGATGAGATTAGATCAAGGAGGATCAAGGATCAAGATTAATTTGAACTCAAAATATCTCCACAATTTTAGGAAATTGGTTGAGATGTTTTAGAATAGATGGTGGAGATCAAATCTTGATAGAATGGAAGGTGGGGGTGGAGGATGAATAAGAGACTTGATTTAAGTTGGGATATTTTTGAAAAAAAAAAAAATCCACGGGAATATGCTTTTGAGAGAGAAATTAGATTAATTAAATAATTCAAAATTATTCAATTCTAAAGGATTAAAAAATTTATTTAAAAAAAAAATCCATGCAAGTGGGAGGGAAAATTAGATAATTAAATAATCTAAAATTATTTAATTATGAGACATTAGAAGAAAATTTGATTTTGCTAATTAAATAATTAAAATTATTCAATTCAAGGTGATGAAGGGAAAATTAACAAAAAATGATGAATTAATTAAATAATTCAATTATTATTTAATTAATAGAGGAAATCAAGTAAAACTAATAAAACTAATGTTAAAAGGAAAATTAATGATGAAAGGAATGAAAATATATGCAAGGGTGAAAATGACCAAAATGCAACATGTGATGAAAATGATGCAAAATGCAAGATCAAGGATATGTGATAGGTGTTAAGGTCCAGTTTTAATGTCTACAATTATGGTTGGACAGTAATCCATGGATTTCATTCTTCATGACATAAAATATTTTGGATTTGAGGTGACAAGGTGAAACTGAAAATATGCCCCTCAATTTTAATTTTTTTGCAAAACAAGATGTCTGAAAACTTTGTGGGTAGATTATTATTCAAGTAACAATGGTTGTAGAAGTTTGTAATTGGAATACAAATGAATCAATAAGAAGGCAAGGCAACTGAGTGACCCCAATTGTTCAACATCTTTCGTAGGCATTACTCGAGAAAACCTAATGTGATTATTTTCTTTCTACAGTGCTTTTCTTGGGCATCCCTATGTTGTCAAAAGGCTCAAGAATTATATGTTTCTTAACATCAAAAATGAAGCCACAAGCGCTGGATCAAAATTGCAGTTGAATTAGCTAAGATTTCTTTGAAAGGTTTTATCAGTGGAAAGAGTGTAACCCCTAAGCAATGTAGTTAGAAAAGAGATAATCTAAGAATCAAGATCACCCCCGTTAAAGGAGAATCAATAATTAATAGGAGAATATCCTTTCCACCTCATCTTGAGCATGCATATCCTTCCCCAGATGGAAATATACTCACGAATATTATAAATTCCCTTACTATCGTTCACTGCTTCTATACATAGATTTTGTATTTAATGAAAAAATGAATTCACCAGCTCCCTTTCATCTAGCACTGCTCACACTGCCATGGGTGATCCCACAATAGTGGGTTACGATTAGTTTGAGGAAGGGAAAATGCATTTTGGGTGGGAAAAAACTTTAGGGGATTTTGCTAGAAGGGGAGGTTGGAAAAAGACTTTAGGGGGGTTCCCTAGAAGGGGAGAGGGGGCTTCTAGCTAATCCCCCTTTAATGGGTTTTTCTTTTTCTAATGTTATTTAAAGTGGGGTTTGCTAGAACCCCCCTTTTTTTCCCTTCTCCCCCTCCATGTGCAATTTTCTGCAAAATTTTGGGCTTCGAGGCTCAGCTTGAGGATGAAAATGGAATCAACATGACAAACTAGTCCTCGAAATGATCTCTCCATTAAGTATAATTGTAATATATTTTGGTTGTATTATGTTTTTTTTTGTTTAATTAAACATAAGTTTTTCACTGAAAATCAAGCTCTTTGTTCTGCACATGTGAAAAAATAGTATATTATCAAAACAAAAAATCTGAAAAATATCTATGCCCTGATATTGATGTCCTTAATCCAACAAAAAAAAATTGCATTTTGATACATACAAAAAAAATTGTGTTAGAAAATAAACCTATGTCTAAATTGTAATTGGTTTGACTTCAAAACTTAATTAAGAAAAAAATATTCAACAAAACATTATGAAACCAAATGCATGCCCTAGATATCATAGTTACAAATCTAAATTCGAAAAAATTAGAATATTATCCTTCATAGAAAAAAGTTATGATGGAAAAAGAAATGCAATTTGATTCCAAAATTTGTAAAATATATATATTTAGAATCTACAGACAAAATATCACAAATCACTAGTTTGCATCATCTTCAAATTCCTCACGGTTTAATAGTTATAGGTGTCTAAAATTGAAGATTTAGTTCAAAATGTTCATGTTTCAATGTCAAGTTTGGCCAAAAAGTGTAACCCACTATTGTGGGATCACCCCCATTTCCAACTTCTACTAGACCAAATTGTAATCTTGGAGATTTATCAAGTGAGGAATCTAAACTAGAGTCTTCAGAAGATGAAGGCTTCAATGATGTAAAAACCCTGACTAGTACTATTGAGTTAGATAAGAGACAGTTCAAAGAAAAAGTCACTTTTGTATTGTAAAAGGAGTTAGTAAAAATATATATAAGAAAAAAAAACATGTTTTTACAAATCAAGATCAAGGCCACTCCCAACAGACAACCATATGATAGTTCATAGTAGTATGAAGGAAAATAAAGAAGTTGAAGACACTAGAACTGAGGTCGTGGAAGATAAGGAGGCTGACACAAGTCGGTTCTTTGTAACACCTACTAAATTAGAGACTGGAAAGCTTCCTATAATTGAGCTCCTGGACCTTCCAAAGTTCTAGAATTATAGTCCTAGAAATCCATCTCATATTTCATATATTAAGAACTTTGCAAAAATGTTGGAAAATAGGAAACAAAACTAAAACTAAAAAACTACAAAAATATGTATTCTATTCAATTCAATTCAATTCTTTTGCATTACAACTGTAGATGTAGATTTGATATCATAACTAAAATGTATAACTACATTATAGTTGACTACATAACAAATAACTAATTATGTTCATTATCCTTCATTCTCCCCCATAATGAACATTGGAAAAAAATGGTCATTATTCCATATTTTCTCCCCCATAATGGACACTTTAAAGAAAATCTCCAAAATATATGTTGCAACACTATTTGACTTAGGGCCTCTCCCTAGCCATCTCCCAAAATTGATGAATCTACAATATCTAACTCACTCTGCAATCAAAGATGATCATCCTACAAGTGACCATCATGAGTCACTCTTTTGGTGCTCACTCCAATCAAAGATGATCTAACTATAGTTGACCATTGTGAATCACTCTTTTAGTGCTCCCTCCAAATCATGACCATACATGGCCATCTCATCTCTATCTGCAATGTCCAAAATAGGGTAACTTGTAATCTCAAGTCTTAATCAAACTGGATATCATGGAACCTATCTTACAATCCAACCACAAATATCCCCTTTTGAAAAAAAAAAAAACTACAACAACTACATCAACATCATCAAAATAGGTCATAGAAATTCAAATCAAAGTCATCTTGAACATAAAGAGAATCCATAACATCAACATTTATATCACCAACACTATTACCAACATCTTTTTCAGCATGGACAACATTATCAACATCATTTTCATTACCAACAACATTATGAACATCATTCAACATAGCCTTATATGGGGCATTAGGCCCAATTTTATTCAAAGTTGTCACAATTGCATTATCTAAAGATTCATCTAATGTCTCCCATGGAATTGATTCAAATAAAGGATTAGTAACACATAAAATTGGTTTCTACACTTTCTTCTGAAAACAATGAGAAAAATCATGAGTATGTTGACCACAAAATGAATATGGTTGTAGATAAAAACACAAAACTGATGTATGGCCATGACGACCACAATAGGACCACAATTTTGGTTACACCAATTTAACACTTGTAGAGGAATATTCAACTTCGCATGTATTCATAAGACCTCCAGATACAAATTTGATTAGTTTTGAATACTTTGGAACATAAGAACCAACAACACCCTTATAACCAAGACCACATTATCCTTTGTTTATCTTTTGAGATTCCCAAACTCTCACAATTGATTTTTCATTCACTTGTTGTATGGAAGTTCTAGAAGGAATAACTTGTTCAACATCTTTCTTTTGTGCTAAGATATTAGGGTTTTTCTCTTGCAACCTATCTATTTCTTGTTGTAGCAAAATATATTGAGCACAAAACTACATAAAAGTAGGTTGAAATAACCTCCAACATTCTGCTATTTTATTTGCTTCTTTTGAGTTGTCAATTTTAATGTGTAGAGATAAAATTCCATCTTCAAAGAAAGTAGATCCCATTATATAGACTTAGCAATAATACTAAAAAATTCTTACAAAAACTTATTTTTCCTTATCACACAACAAACACCGTATAACATCAATTATATCCTTATTACTCCACTGCAATGTATAACAATCACTTTTATTTATGAAATAACACCTATGTATAGAAAACTATGAGTTACCTATAGCCAGACTCTTTGGTCCAGGCATAGTCATCATTTTTTGGATGTCAGACAGAACCCATACAGATTTTTGTCTTTAATTCCACATTAGTATTATCAAACACAGATTAAAGAAAATGACAGGATAGAACTGGTTGATGTAAAATAGATTATACATGATTGCAACATAACTATTAATCTGAAACTATCAACAATAAATTTGACCATGTGCAAATATTAATGATCTTGTTTCGTTGAGGACTATTACTCTTTATATCAAGTACTACTTACTTGTTTCTCCTATGCTCAAAACATATATTTTATTGCAAAGAATCTTCTATTAACACATGATCTATTATTTGGGCAGCACAAAGAAAAATTCCACTTCTCTATATGAATACTATTTGTTCACTCAAGAGACAAAATCACAAACATTGTCTTGAATCTTCATTTCAAATTATTACACTCCTTCCTTTCCTCTCAACTATGTAATGACAAAAAAAAATTGCAATATTGTGTATGAATAGAGGAGAGTAGCATATAAAATATAATCAAATTAAAGGAAATTCAAACTTATGCCTTCTTATCCTTCATTCAAAAATCCAAGCTTAAATTTAAATTTTAAAACCTTTAGACTCTACAGATTTCCTTATGTTGTGCAGGATTTTTCATGCTTCCATTGCATATTCAAGTGCCCAGCATCAATTTTCCTTCTCATCTGCATTTTCTAATGCCCTTGAATCAATGCCTTGGAACACCTTCATACTGTTGTAAACACACGTCTAGGCATAGGAAGAAATTGTGCTCTGATACCAAATGTTGGAAAACAGGAAATAAAAATGAAAATGAAAAACTACAAAAATATATATTCAATTCAATTCTTTTGCATTACATGTTGTATATGAAGATTTGATATCATAATTGAAATGTATAACTACATTACAACTGACTAAATAACAAATAACTAAGTATGTTCATTATCCTTCAAAAATATGTAGTTGTGGATGACTTCTACATTGTAGTTGGGTCCCTTTCTTTAGGTGTGGCAGAAGCCAAATCCAAACTCAACATAAAGTTGTAATGTCCCCATTTTTATCACTACACTTTCCTTTGACTGTTAGCCTATTTCTGAAGGCCCGTAGGCTAGTCAGAGGAAAAATTAAGGTTTCCTATTTTCTAGGAGTTTTCCTTCTGAGATATTAGCAATTGCATGCAAGAGTTTGGAAATTTTTCTTCTGGGATTTTTTGGGTTTTTAGAGAGCTTCAGAGGGATGTGACATGCAATTCAATTAGAGGTTTGCAAGCAAGAGTTTTGCAGAGAGTCTTATAGGTCTTTCTAAGTTTTCAGAGAGCTTTAGAGTGGTATGACATGCATCTACATCAAATGACTTTTTTGGACTTTCTATTTTTAGTAAGTTGTAATGGTTGCTCGATTTGTGTTCTAACTGAGTTTGGAGTCACTATTTTTAGCAGTATTTTGGGTATGTGTAGGATCATCATGGAAAAAATAGGCCCTTAAGTGGCGAAAAATTTAGAAAAATCAAAGTTAAGCAACTTGATGTAAAAAATTGAATAAGTTATCTAGATATTATTTCAAAAATATGTAAGAATAGAATTTGTAGAAAATTTAATGTAGTTTCTCAACTACTAGGATTTTTTTTTTTAAATCTATTTAGTGAAAATTTGAAATTTCAATGTAGTAGTACTTAAATTTTAGGGAAAAAAATAAGAACAAGGTGTTCGTCTGACCACCTAACCAAAATAAAATGATAATATTTTTTAATAATATTTTAGATATAAGTAGGACTCATGTCCCAATGTGATGCAATTTTTTTTTTTACAATTTTTTTCCAAGTAAATAATTAATTATGATTTTTATTGCAACTTTTAAAAAAATAAAACTCATATGTCGACCACCTTAACTTGGTCAAAACTTCATGAAATTCATTTTTTTTTAATCTTATAGTATGTGAAGCATAGAATGTGACACATGTTTTGGATTCAAAAAATGTGATACCATTTGAAAGGTATAGATGTTTTTCAATTAGCCTATCAATCAGGACTTTAGTAGAATTCAAATAGAAAATGAATAATAATTATTTATTAAATTCAAAGTAAAGCATAATTTATATTAGTGAAAAGCTGAGAATCTCCTTTAAAAATGTTTTTCATTTCATCAATTTTTGGTAAAAAAAAAGTCGTCAACCACATACCCTACAAATACCTATCATATTGCCACTTTTTGGCCCATCATGATCCTACACATATCCTACTATTTTTAGTAAGTGTTATTTCTAGCAGTGATTCTAGTAGAAGTTCAACACTGGGTTATTATTTCTAGCAATAGTGGAAGTTGTGATGGTTGGAATCTTTCTATTTTTAGCAGTAGTTGATTTATGATGTTTTCTATCTTCAGTTGGTCATAGTACTCTTTAGTCATCCTCAGTTTTGCTCTAGTTGGTGTATGGTGAGCACTTACTAGTTTTAGCAGTGTTATTCATAGTAAATCATTCTTGGGGGAGTTGGTCCCAGAACTTTGTGTGCACACTAGTATTATTTCTCATATGGTTTGGAGAGCCTAAGATTGTACTGTTTAATTAATTTAATCAGTCACTTGATTTGTTTTATAAAGTTATTTTATAAACCTAAGTTGAGGGGTGAGTGGTCATTCAAAAAGCATCTTGGGCCTAGGCATGCAACTTAAAGTTGTTCTTAAAAGGTTTATTAATATTATATTCTTCTGGTGTGGGATGCCCAAGGGTGAAGGGGAATTTAAAATGTTTAAATTTTCAAATGAAAGGAAGGGTGTGGGTTTTAGGAGGGAATTGAGAAACTTTTCAAGTCTAGTTGCCCTAATCTCTTTGTAATCCCATTTTGGCTCTCATTTGGATATCTTCACTTTGGTAACATAATAGAATGTTGTCATATTTCTTCCAAATTGCTTGGGGTTATGGACTGAGGATGGAAATCCTTGTTGTTTGGGCTGATTTCGGTGGTGAAATATCCACCCGATTCAAATTGTGAGTGATTCCATAGTAATGATCATATAGAGCTTATCAAAGTTTAGTTTTCAGGGGAATTTGGTGATTGAAAATGAAGATTTTTCAATTCTTTTGAGTTTCTTCTTGGTTTTGGTGTGGATTGTTCAAATTTTAGTTTGGCATGGTTTTATTGAAGTTTTGGTGTGTTCCTAATCATTTTTTGGTCATTATCTTTCTATACCTTAACCCACATTTTTTCTCATAGCTCTGAGATGGATTGAGATTTGGAAATGGGTATTGATTCATTAGATACCCCTTCTCATGGTGATTCTATCAAGTTCTAACTTGCAATTTTTGGTTAAGGATTTGATTTTCTAGAGAAAATCAAACTTTTCAAGGGGGACACCCTTGTTGCTGCAAAAACTTTAGTTTGTGACTAGCTTGTGCTTGGACTTTTGTTGTTGAACATTGAGGTCTAAATATTAAGCTCTAATTGTTGAAGAGAAAGGTGTTTGAATGTAAAATTCTTGGGTGTTGATTGTTTCCAACAAATAGTCTCATTGTTGCAGTTGAAAGGCCACTGGCATGACTAAAACTTCATATATCAGGTCTGATAACTCATTGTACATAATTATTTTGATTTCAATATGAAAATATTGTTACTTCAATATGTTACAATCTTCTATGAATGGTGTTATTATCTTCTAGATCTCTTCTTTTTTTTCAATATATTATGTGATCTATACACCTTGAAAATGCATTGAGAACATACACAAACATATCAACAAACAAACACACAACGAATAGTGATCTTTCAAAAAAAATCAAGGGTGTATGTGGTATCAGAGCAGGTGATCTTGCCAACCTGTTGGTTTAATTAACACTTGTTGTAAATTCTGAATTGCATGATAGAGTTTCAGAGGCTTCATATATCTTGTGTGTTGGTGACCAAAATCTAGATGTCCATTACCTTTATTCTTTGATGATTATTGAGGCAGAAGGGTAATATGACTACAAATAAGTCTATATTTGAGTTGATACAGGAACTGACCACGCTTATGAGGGATCCTAAAATTAAAAGGGAATACTTAAGGACTATTGTGAAATCTAAAATTTTGAGGAAAGGTGCACATGACACATCAAGTCATGACCATGAGATTGAAGAAGATACCTTGACTTATGAGGAGAGTGTGGTAGAGCCCCAAAACAGTCCTCTAGACTTGCATGTGGTTGGTGGTGATAAAGATCAGTTTGGCAATAAGAATAGAACAATAGTCTTGAATCCTAATTTGGATTCATCCAATGAAGGTTTTGAGACTAATGATTTCACAGAAGATATTAGTAGAACTATTGTGTGGATTGAGTTCGCTAAAGAAGAGCATGTTAAGGATAATTTGGGTGGTTTCATTGAACCAGCTTATGACCATTACCAAAGTGATGATGTTGGTGATTATTCCAATGTGTTTTTACCTAATCATGTTGAATATTTGGTGGTAAATGGTCGTCTTGTTTCTGACCCAACTTCCCAAGATTTTTCACAAGAATAATTTATGACAGGGGATCTAGAAGACCTCTTTGGTATGCATCCATGACTATTAATGATAAGATCATAAATACACCTACTCATGATGGGTTCATTGATGGAAAAAATGATAGAATTTTCCAAAAAACTAGCATTGGTGACTCTTTACTTCATTATATTGTCGGTGACATGGGTGATCTTGGGTTTGACTATCAAACTAAGCCATTGGAGAGAGATACTTATGAAGATATCAGTTTTAGTGAGTTGGGAGGTGACTTATTCAAAGAGTCAACCCCCAAGAGAACAGAGAGCATTTTTCTTCTTATCAAAACAATCAGCCCTTTAGCATTTGGGATCCAAGTGTGAAGGCATCTAAGGATGTGTATAGTCCTAAAATTTCACCCCTTACAATTTCACATACATTCTTGTATCCACTTTAGTGTCCACTCCCCTAGCATTTGTGTAGGCTCATTTTAGCCCCTACATCAGCCTTTTTCCCTTCTCAGGATGCTCTAAACCCCTTTTCAGCAACTAGCTTTGCATCCACTTTATACCTTTCTTGTTCTTGTCATTTTGTAGCATGATGTGTCTAGACACTAGCACACTACATAGATGTTTGGGCACTGTGCTAGCATCCTACGATATTTCAATGCTCAAATAGTTGTTTTTTGTGCATGTTGGCCACTTGCCACCTCCTTTGGTTGGTGGTAATGGCTCGATATTCCTCAAGTAACTGCCCAAGAAGCTTCTTTTCCTTCCTTAAATGCTACCTTTTTCACTTCTTTTGCAACTCTTTGTAACTTCTAGCTCCATTCTTCCAAGTGCTTCTAGATTCACTCTAGCTTCATTCCAACTTCTAGCTTCCTCTTCCACTTCTTGGCACCACCCTTTGCAACACTCTCTAGCTTTCACAAGCTCATTACAACACTCTTGGCTCTTGCAGCTCTATTGCTCTCTTTATTTGGCGTCTTTAAGCCTTGTCATTCTATCTCCCTTGCATTGTGTTTGTAAGCATCCTAGGATTCCATATCCCTTATCTATTGCATCCTTACTTTGTGATACGAGTTCTCCTCCTTGAGCAAGGATTTCTTTTATCACTCATACTTGGTGTGGTGGGTTCTACTCCTGAAGTGGGTTTTTCTTTCACCACACACTTTTTACATTTCAGTTACATTCTATCTTTCTATCTAGTTGTTTGTCGAGGTGGGAACACCAAAATGGGGGTTTGACTAAGGAAAACCCCTATATAGCCCCAACACTTTCTCTCAATCTTACAGACGGAGGTATTGAAGATATCTATTAGTTGGAGGCTTCATTACTTGGGTTTTTGTGAGAATTTTTCCATCTCTTATTCTCTTACTTTATCATTTATTATTTACTTTGCTTCAGTTTTATCACATTATATTATTTTCCTATGCTTTAGAAGTTCTGAGCAATCATAGTAGAAGTAGTCATTTAGCTATTTTCTATGACATTCTTACTTTTTGTTCTGTACAAGACGCCAGCACGCCTCAGGGATGCTAGTGTGTCGTGTTGTCATATGTATCCCACGTTGAAGTCCTTTGTCCTAGAGTTTGTCAATTTGTCCAAAAAATCTTTGTGACTTGCTCTTTCTGATTCTAGAACTCTCGTGTTGTTCATAAGGTAAATTTTCCCCGTGAGGCTCTCTGAATGAAGAGAATTCATGAGTATTGAATCCCCCTTCTCTACATTTTCGTGAACCTGATGTGAAGAGGGTATTTTTCAAAAAACTAGGAATTTATTTACCCCTACTTGGTGGGGTCATAACTTTTGACTCGGTGCTCAAAATTCAGAACTGTTTGCACTATTGTAAAGGTCTCTAAGAGGACTAATTCAATCCTTATAAAACTATTCCTTTGGAAGCCAAATTTTAGGGGTTGACACAAGTTTCAACCTCAAATTCCACTCCGAAGACCTACAAAAATGCGAGTTACTAGAACATAGAAAATATTAAAAAAATCGCAATGAATTTAATATCTTCCTTTATTAGTTCAGTATCTAATTTGTTCAAAATGTTAATGATATTCCATTTCATGCATGTGATGGTGACTTGGATTTTCCCATGTCACTTGGTATCTTTGATCCTTCTCACGAAAGTCCTCTTGCTTCAGAGGATATCTTGTTGAAAGAAGAGGAAATCATTCATACCTTTCTTAATGTTACTTTACCTTCTCTTCATTCCAATGCACTCTCTTCTAGAGATGATGACTTAGTGAATGATGAATCTCCTTCCACATTTGATCATGTTTGGATCAATGTTGAGAATATGTCTTCAAATAATTCTACTAGTTATGATCATTCTATAAATGTAATCTATGTCTATGTTGCCCCTCAAAGGCCTAAGAGACCGGTCATTTACTTAACTCCAACTAGTCCTTCCCCTAAAAGGATTTGTTCTATTGATGGTATTCCATTTGATAGTAATTCCCTTGATATTTCTAAGACTCCCACTTATAGAGCGGTATCCCATACTTGTGAAAATAGAATGAATAAACAATCAAGCCTTCTTCAAGATCCTAAACCAACGAATCAAGTACCTAGTGATTGCGATCTTGTTGAGAAACTTCATGTTACTTCGACTAAGATCTCATTATGGGACTTGCTTCAATCTACTCTGGTTTATCAAGGTATGCTTCAAGAAGCCTTGCAAAATATCCTCTTGCCTTCTTCCACTAGGCCAGAAAATGTTGATACGTTGATAGCTCATATTCGTGCAGGTTCATTGAATATTACGTTCTATCCACAGGAACTCCCACCTCCATAAGTATTAAAGAAAGTGGACACTCTAATGATTAAAGTTAAAATTAATAATATCAACATTAGATGTACTCTCGTTGATTTTGGTTCAGTGCTCAATGTATGTAGCATCGATATATTGGGCCTAAGATTAATATTGATTCATCTTCTCTTAATGCTTCTCCTATTGGTATTTGTGGGTTTGATAATGTCGGTCGACAAGCCCTAGGCATGATAGTCTTTCCTTTGAGGTTGGGACCCATTACTGTACCCACCCTTGTATATGTTATGGCATAAAAGTTACCTTATAACCTTCTTCTTGGTAGGCCATGGATTCATTCTATGGGTGTAGTCCCATCTACCTTGCATAAATCTGTTAAGTTCATTCGTAATAATCGAGTAGTCACAGTCAAGGCTGACCCTGATGTTATGCACTTATGTGAGGTGGTAGTTGTCGGTCAAGTTTTGGTTATGCCTACTCTTATCCCTTCAGTATCTTCTCATGTGTCGATGTTTACTCTAGAAATACCTACTACAAAGGATATCATTGAGATAGATGTCCCTGAAGAAGATCCTTCTGAAGAAAGAAATCCTAAGTCTGCTCCTTCTCAAAAGAATGCAAGTCTTGGTGATGATTGGGGTTCCTTAGACTTTACAGACTCCCTCATTGGGGAATGTAAAGTCAACCTGATCCACTCAGACCTTCCAATAACATCATCCACACCTGCTATCAGAGATCCAGTTATTCTTTTGTATTGTGCGGTAGTGTGAGCAATAATTGTAATGTCCTTAGTGTTGACTCTCCTTCTGAGGAAGAAGATTACACTTCTGCTAAAGAGGATAATGTTGACAATCATGTTAAAAAGGATGATGGCAATCCCATAGAGGAGTGTGATCCACATTATTGGAATAATGCTCTCCATGAAGATCCTCCTCCTTTTCAAGATTTGCAAACATGTTATGGCCACAACTTTAAGCTTGTCTCTAAATATGGTTGTGGGCGTAACGAACAAGGCATTCAGGTCCCTATAGAATTCACACCTTGTAAACATAATTTGGGGCTTGGTTGCTCAAATGAATTATTTAAACAAAATCCATGGTTGAGTGACATGAATTCTTCTCAACCTCATTATGTTGAAAAGATTCCCCCATTGTATTCTATCTTCGTGTCTTCTTTCTATAAGCAGTTGATTTTTTCTCCACAAGAGAAAGGGTTGCTTCCTACTCCTCATCCTCTATCTGAGCAAGAGCGTATTTTTTTGCAGCTTCTAAAATCCCACTTGATTAATCTTCCTCCTACATGAAAAAAATCTCATAAACATGATAAAGAAAAACATTCTTTATGTGCATACCATCGAGTGCTTGGTCATTCCACTAGTGAATGTAAGGCCTTGAAGGATAAAATACAACTTCTTGATTTAGGTGCCATCAAACTCCCATTTGATTGAAGCACCTACCTTTACTTCACATGACAAGTGGTATTGAGGTTTACCTCCATCCTATTTGTTCAGAGTGTATTGCATGGTTCTCCTCCCCTGCATGTTGGGGGCAGTGATAAATTATTTTGGAGATGTGTATCCTTTTAAGGACCCCCTCTCTTCTCTATATCTTTCAAATGAAGCATTCATTTATTGGACCCTTTTTTCTCTTGAAGGGTTCCCGAGGGACCCCCTTTGAAATATTTTCTCTCAAATGAATTCTATGGTGTCTAGCTTGGGGGTAGCCCGACTAGACGTATTTTCATTTGAATCTAGCTTAGGGGCATCCCAACTAGACCTTGCTTTTCAAATAGTGTGTCCCTTGAGTGGACCCCTCTTCTTTTGAAGGTTTCCCGAGGGACCCCTCTAAAAGCCTTCCAATTTTTCGACAACCTGCGTGAATTTCTGCTTACTTGCTTGTGTGGTTGCTTTCAAACATGTTCTATCTACGGGTAGACATGTCGCTTTGCAAGTGCGCCTATGAAGCCACTTTCTGACTCTACAGAGTCCCCTTCCTTTGGTTTCCTCCATGCGAGAGATCTTGGGGGATACCTCCCTGTAGGTCTGTGGGTATGTGGGGTGCTTCTTTTGTGCTTCCTCCATGCGAGAGATCTTGGGGGTCACTCCCTTATAGGTATGTGGATCTGTAAGGAACTTTCTTTAGGTTTCCTTCATGTGAGAGATCTTGGAGGACACCTTCCTTGCAATTTTGTGGGTCTGTAAGGCGCTTTTTCGAGTATCCTTCATGTGAGATATCTTGGAGGACACCTTCCTTGTAGGTCTGCGGGCCTGTGAGATGCTTACATTCTTAAATTGTTTTCTCTCTTCTCTTATTTTTTGTATATACTAGATCAAAGATCTGCATATTCTTCATCCTGAGTATATGCCCTTCCTCTATTCATTTTAAAATTCTTATGTGTGTTATTTCTTAATACTCAAATCATTAAGTTTTTTTGTGTGCTAACATTATTGTCTGGTGCAAGTTTCTCTTGTCTAATGCATTTGTTTTGCAAGTCTTAACCTAGGGGCATGCTTCTTTGGTTTGAAGAGTTATTTTTTTCCTCTACAGTATCCTTTTGGCATTATGATGTTATTTATGTTTAGTAGATTTCCTTTAGCATTCATATTAGTGTAGATTCATATGCCCACTAAAGTGGAGGAAAAATGTATAGTCGTAAAACTGCACCCCTTGCAATTTCACATACATTCTTGTATCCACTTTAGTGTCTATTCCCCTAGAATTTGTGTAGGCTCATTTTAGCCCCTACATTATCATGTTTCCCTTCTCAAGAAGCTTTGAACCCCTTTTCAGTAGCTACCTTCGTACGTTAGCTTTGCATCAACTTTGTGTTTTTCCCATTCTTTTTGTTTTGTAGCGTGATGTGTCTAGACACTAGCACACCACACAAACGTCTACACGCCGCGCTAGTGTCCTACAATGTTTCAATGCTCAAATAGCAGTTTCCATGAATATTGGCCACTTGTTACCTCCTTTGGTTCGTGGTAACAACTTGAGATTCCTTGTAACCGTCCAGGAAGCTTCTTTTCCTTCTTAAATGCTATATTTTCACTTCATTTGCAACTCTCTAAATTCTACCTCCATTCTTCCAAGTGCTTCTAGCTTCACTCTAGCTTCCTCTAACACTTCTTGGCACCACCCTTTGCAACACTCTCAAGCTTTCACAAGCTCATTACAACAGCACTCTTAGCTCTTGTAGCTCTATTGCTCTATTCATTTGGCTTCCTTAAGCCTTGTCATTCTATCTCCCTTTCCTTGTGCTTGCGAGCATCCTAGGATTGCATATCCCTTATCTATTGTTACGGGTTCTCCTCCTCGAGCGAGGATTGCTTTTATCACTCATACTTCGGTTACACTCTCTCTTTCTATCTGGTTGTCTGTTAAGATTGAGGGGGGTGGTGTGATTTCTACTCCTAAAGCGGGTTTTTCTTTCACCACATGATTTTTCCATTTTGGTTACACTCTCTCTTTCTATCTGGCCGTCCATGGAGGTGGCAACACCAAAATGGGGGTTTGACTGAGGCAAACCCCTACAGAGCCCCAACACTTTCTTTCAATCTCATAGACGTAGGTATTGAAGATATCTACTGGTTGGAGGCTTCATTACTTGGGTTTTTGTGAGCATTTTTCCATCTCTTATACTCTTACTTTATCATTCATTCTTTACTTTGCTTCAGTTCTATCACATTTCGTTATTTTCCTATGCTTTAGAAGTTCTCAACAATCAGAGTAGAAGTAGTCATTTAGCTATTTTCTATGAAATTCTTTCTTTCTAGTTCGTACAAGACACTAGTGCATCGTGCTATCGTCTATATCTTGTGCTGAAGTCCTTTGGCCGAGAGCTTGTCAGTCTGTCCAAAAAATCTTCATGACTTTCTCTTTCTGATTCTAGAACTCTCACACTATTCCTTGGGTAGTTTAGGGTAGTTCACCCCGTGAGGCTCTCTGAATGAAGAGAACTCGTGAGTAGCGAATCCCCCTTCTCTATAGGATGACGAGGAGCCTATGTGGGATGAATATCCCTTTGATCATGATGATGTTCAAAATTCAGATTACAATGCAAGCTATGAGATTTCCATTGGAGGATATGATGTCCTTGATAAATAAGCTTGCTTGGAAAAGCTTCGTAATGACCCCTTTGAGATGGTTGTAGCCACTAAGGAAGAGTATGTTGCTACTGAAGCTTTCAGAACATCGATCAATAATTATTCAGTAATCGAGTTTGGGGTAGCCTTAACCTTTGATCAAGAAGATAGTGAGGAGGAAGTAAAGCTAGAAGACCCTAGGGCTCTTGATGATGAAAAGTTTAAAGGTGTTCTTAAGCATAAATCTGATTTACCAATTCATGAAGTTGATCATAAGCAAAGACTTGAAGAATTTGTGGAGTTTGATCCTCTAAATGATATTGACCATTTTCATATAGTTGGTGGTGAAAGATGAGAGTCTTGGAGTGGCTATGAGGGCATCAATGACAAGAAAAAAATGTCTAATTTTTACTTACATCCTATCAACAGTACACCACCTTTGCATATTCATGAGTGGGAAAGACTATTAAAGGTATCCATTGAAAAAGAAGTGCAAGCTCTATCCCAATTTGATCACACACACAGTTTGATTGAAGAACTCTACTGGAAGGCTCAGATTGAAGAGAGATGGCAAGGAGTTAGGGGTGAAGTTACGCTCTTAAATCTACAACTCATCAAAGACTCTTTGGAGACATTGAAGTCAGAGTACATACACTTGATTGGAGATTGAGATTATGACATTGAATTTGCAAAGACCCTTAGTGCATTCCAAGGAAGTGAAAGAAAGGTTGATGAGCTTACTATTGAGCTTGAATCAACAAAAGCTATGTTAGAGGATACTCAGATGACACTAAAGGAGGAAAAAGATTAGTTTACTGATTCCAAAATTTTCAAAGAACAAGAGAATGAATGAAGAGTTAAAGAAATCAAATAGGTAATTGAAGAGCTCGATAGTCTACAGGAAGAGTTTGAATTGGGGAATTTTCCACAAAAATCAAAAGTAGCATGTGCAGATTTGGATCAACAAGATGGAAGTGAGCTAGAGGAAAGGGATGACTTCCAATTTTTTGACAATCCTCTCTTTGAATTTAGTGCAAAAGAAACTTATCACAATTCCCTCTTTGTGATGGACAATGAGATATGTGGTGAAGTGACCAAGAATGATAATAAGTACGGTTTCAAGTTTCCTAATGATTTGACACAAATTGTGATTGGTAAACTTCTGAGGCTGCTTGTAAGTGAATGCATAAGAGGTTTAGAAGATTCGGTCACCATATGGGAAGTGTTGATTCGTGATGACTTCCACATCTTTAACACCAAGGTGTTGTTCAAACATGGTTTGGTAGTTGTTGAAGGTTTCATTACTGCAGCAAGGAGTGAATATTTCAAACTTGTTACTCAGGAAGTAGGGGAGAAAGAAGGACCAAAATAGATTGTTTACTTCCTTGAAAATCCATCCCTTGGGTTGAGTGATGTTTTGGCTCATATCAATCCTTTTGGGGAATTGGGATTGAAGAAAAAAAATTCTCTATGCTCCATAGTTGTGAATGTTTTCCATGGATCAGTTTCAAGGGTTCATGAGAGAAGTCACTAATTCCTTGAGAGTGCATTTGGTTTTGAATGACACTTGGAGACTTGTGTACTTTTTCTAGTGTGTTGGAGATCATTCTTGGTTGGGTATCCTTGTTTGGAATTCTTGGAAAGGTATTACAAAGATTATTGGGTATGGTTGGAAGGATCCTTGGAGGGATAAGGATCAAAATTTCAGAATTAGTGGTGTTGTTTCCTTCCTTACCAACCACTTGATGGTCCCATTTGTTCATCAACAAATAGATTGGAGAGAATTTTTAAGTGTGGATTGGAGAGATGAATGGATAGTTACTCTTGGGAGTGATCATTGGCTTAGACAGGGGCAGATTTTGAGAGAGGAGCTTGCTTAATAGTGGCAGACTAGGCACCCTACATTTTGAGTTACTCTCATTCAAGAGAGTTGGTTCATCATTTCTTGTCAAATAGGTGGAAGATATTATTTGGAGATTTATTGGGTGTGTTTTCTAGCCACTTATGAGATGATTGGGTGCAATAGGATGCTCATTTCACATGCTCAT